>JASGXE010015181.1:0-11675 GCA_030068105.1 Sinentomon sp. SZTP_YWyxl | reverse complement strand
GCCAGAACTTTACCTATGTCTTATTGAAATGGAAAATCGCCAAATATGATTGGTGATGACATATGGTAAAGAAGGTACGTTCACTTTGTAGGTAAACCAGCCCTGTTCATGTGGTTTACATGGATGGTAATCGTTTCATCTTTTTTGTGCAGAAGTGCCATTTCTGAGCTGCTAAAATCGTTCAATTATCAAAAATCTTCCACCCCGGGGGGACCCTGACCCCCCTGCCAGGGGCTCCGCCCCTTGGAACCCCGGGGCTGCCTTCGGCAGCCTCACTTACTTGCCCTTTTTATTCTTACCGCCCTGCCTTGCTCAATTCCTGGCTAAGACACTGCTTTAGCTATTCATTGTCGTCACAATGTTGCTGCAACATATTGCACCAAAGTTGATTATTTCTTCGTAAGTTTCAATCAAGGGGTTACTTTCATCATGCCTGAGTCACTTAAATTTCGGTATCAAGACCTTTGTGGATTTGCTTTCAATTTTTATTGGATTTGGGGTCTGCAACGATGTCTTCAATTAGATCAAATTCTGTAAACAATTTATTGAATAAAAATCCGAAAAAGATGCATCGATGGGAAAATGGCAATTCGGAGCCTCCATCTTGGATTTTCAGCCATCTTGATTCTCAATCTGCTTTTTTGTGGCTCTTGTGCTTGCGGCACAATAGGTACTGCGCTGTGGCACACCAGTTGGCAACCACTGGTCGATTCTTTTTGTCATGCTGTTTAGCTTTTTATCATGGCTTTCTTCGTTCAACAACAGTCTCAACCGGCTGACCTCTGTCTTTTCAAGCCTCCCTCTGAACTGAGTGGTCTCTTCTCTAAAGCTGCATTCTCTATCCTCAGTTGCAACATCCGCAGTCTGTCAAAGAATACATGACACAACTGAAACTTTTACTTACCTCCCTTGCAGCTCCTGTTCATGTCCTTGCAATCACGGAGACTTGGACTTCTGATGCAGCGGTTAAATTCTCTCAGATCATGGGCTACTCTTCTCTTTTTTGCAATAGGCAATTAAGGAAAGGGGGAGGAGTGGCTCTCTATGTTGCTGCACGATATGCTTACACTCAGTTAGATGTCGGGGCTCTAACGGCAGAGGGTTTGGTTGATGCTGTTGGTGTGCGATTATGTTATGACTTTCATACTAAGCATATGATTGATAAGACAATAGTTTGTATCTATAAGCCACCAAATATTTGTACCAATGTCTTCTGCAAGCTTATGGATAATTTTTTTGCATTTTCAGGACAGTTTGATAACTTTTATTTTGTTGGTGATTTTAACATTGATGCGACGGAAATTACGACCTCTTCAAAAACACTGCTTTCTTCTCTGGCTACACATGGCCTTTGCCAAGTTATCTCTAACCCCACAAGAGTAACGGGTCGCTCCAGTAGCACCATAGACTTGATTTTCTTGTCCTCTGCAGACAGTAATGCAACTGTTTCTGGGGTGATAGACTTTGCAATTTCTGATCATATGCCTGTATTCGCTACGGAATTGGCTGATCTAGAGGCTACAAATAGCGGATCTACCGAGTCATCTAGTAACCATGCACGTGCTGGGCGCATTAATTTCAGAATGCTTGCAAAAAAGCTTGAATCTATGAACTGGTCATTTTTAGACACATTTAGGGATTGCCAGGCAGCATTCTCCTCTTTTTATGAGGTCCTGCAACAAACAATAGAAGTTTCCAAGTCTACTGGAGGGAGCGAGACTAGTGTGCTAAGGTACTCAGATATGTCAGGGTTCCATGGGTTACTCCTTCCATTGCCCGCTATTTAGTTCTTAGGGACAACCTTAAGTCCAAACTGAGATGGAAGCCGTACAACATGGCATTGCTGTCGAGAATTAAAGTGCTTGAGAGTGAACTTTCTGACCGTCTTATGGCCTCTAAGAATGCCTACTTTTCCTACAAACTGGCAGTGTCTCGTACACCCATGGATCACTGGCAAATCATTGCAGAAGTAATAATAAGCCGTCTAAGGGCAGACAGCCCATTGTTTTAAGGGATGGCAGTGAACTCGTTGTGGCTGAGGACAAAGTTGCTGTTCTATTCCAGGAGGCCTTTGGGCAGTCTACAATGCGGACTAACCAAGATTCGGGATGCAGGCTGCCATCGGTCACCTCCAGTCCTACATCTTGCTTTTTAATGCCTGTAACAATTGCTGAGATTAGAAGTGCTGTGCAGTCCCTGAGGGATCACTCTGCTCCTGGATAGATGGGATCATCACTGCCAAAGTTCTAAAGCTGAATTTAGCCTCTCTTGAAGGACCGCTTTGCTATGTTGCCAACTTGATGATTGAACAGGGCGTTTTCCCAGCACAGCTAAAGAAAGCTGTTATTGTACCTATTCACAAAACTGGGGATCGATTATCATCAGGTAACTATAGACCTGTCTCCCTGCTTTCCACTATTGGAAAGGTTTTTGAGAAACTTATTTATAAAAGGCTCTACACATTTTTTGAGAAAAATGGTTCTCTCTCCAGTTGTCAGTTTGGGTTTCTATCAGGCAGGTCAACTCTTGATGCCTTGGTATGTGTGACCAATCAACTAAAGGTAGAAGTCGATGTGGGGAAACCTTCCCTTGCTCTCCTCGTCGCCTTCTCGAAAGCCTTCGACTGTGTAGATCATGATGCCTTGCTATGGAAGTTGGGGAACATTGGTATGAGAGGTACTGCAATAAGTCTGTTGGAATCGTATCTAACAGGGAGACCTCAGAGTGTTAGAATTGGCCTGCACTATTCTCCAGAGCAAATAATTTCACGTGGTGTTCCACAGGGCAGTGTGTTGGGCCCTTTGTTTTTTGTTGTTTATCTGAACGATTTGTTACACAAGTTGCAATGCTACAGTTATTACCCTATAGCTTATGCGGATGACCTCACAGTTGTAATATCCGGTTTGACTCCTGCTGAACTACATAATAAGCTTCTGAATTGCATCAACTATATCAACCTCTGGTCACATTCGAATGCCATAAGTGTCAACTCAGGCAAATCTGCATATTTGTTCTATGGGAAGGCGGGGATAGATTTCCCTGCCCAAGTCAAAGTGGGGAACTTCATTTTACACAGCACACAGGAAGCTAAACTTCTTGGAGTTTGTGTGGCTGCCCCACTAAAGTGGACATGTCACGTTGCGTCCCTATCAAAAAAACTCATTTATGGACTATATCTTCTGCGATCTGCAAGGGAGCAACTCAATGGCCCAAATCCAAGAGCTGTTTACAATGCCTATTTTGAGTCTCACATACGATATTGTGCTGCAGTTTGGGGCTCAGGCCCCAATCGCGAAATTGTTCCCATCAATATACTGCACAAAAAAGCAATACATATACTGGTTTCACTACCGCTGCGTACCAATACCCGTAGTACCTTCAATAGCCTTAGATTATTCAATACATATCAGATTATCAACTATCAATTACTACTAACTGTCTACAAGCATGTATTTTTAGATAGTTATGTCACCATAAGCCCATGGTATGATTATGCTAACCTAGGTCAAATGATAAACAGAGCTGTGACTGCTGTTAAACCTTTACCACAGCCCCCTCTTCATCCTGCCCCACCATTTCTGCGGTCTTCAGAGCTACGCTCCTTGCCAGTACTCCCTCATCACACAACACTAGGGTGGTCCTCTCTCCCTTCACGAGGGCATAGACTCTGGAACAAGCTCCCTTTAAGACTACGCAGTTGCTCTACCTATTCTGAGTTCAAACGTATCCTTAAAAAGGAAATGTTGGACAAACAGCTGTTTTTTGATTTTCAGGGAGGCCCCCCTGTAACCTAACTGCATGTTTTTTTTTTCACCGTACATTTACCAATTCGTAGCGATGCAAATTAGCTGGGAAGTCATGCTGACTTCTCTACCTTCATCTCCCCAGGTGGAGCAAAATTCATTTTTGCAGACATGCAGCATGCAAAACTTTAAAAAAAGAAGAATTGTTCACTGGGTTTCTTGAAAGCCATTTTGGCTTTTATATGTACCTCCCACTTAACTGTCAGGTTTTCTTGAATTTTCAAATTTTGCAAATTTCCAAAAAGTTTTTGTCGCTTCCCCATTTCCCCTGATGTAGGCATTTTCCTGTTTGAATTGCACATCATTCATACCTACCTATGTGTTTGCAGTTATTTTGTAATCTTTTGCTAATGATCCTCATGTTTCCTTTGAAAAAAAAATGTCCAATTTTGAAATTTGAACAGGTGTGTTTTGTTTTTTCTATGGAAACAAAATAAGACTACCCAAAGTCCCAAACACATGCATCGGTCCTTCTTTGTCCTTGCATGGCCGGCTTTGAGACATTGTTTTTCGCATCTGGAATCGAGCAAATGTTGTTACCTCGACTTTTTAAGAGAAGGGTTGTCAAAAACAAATGGTTCAAGAATTTGGCAAAAAAAAGTTCAGGGATTTTTGGAAAATTCCCTAGAATTTCACTGAAACCTGAGAATTTTGGAAATTCTACTTGGTAACTTTTAGCAGTCAAAACATGCTGAATCACCAGGTTATTCCAGGAATTTTTGGATATTTCCTGGAAACATCCCCGTACTCTCAGCAGTCACCAATCAGAACACTTTTAAGAAGACAAAAAAAAAAATGAATGCAGGCCTGACGAATAAATGGCAACTCACCTATAGCCGGATTTAATGTCTTCAAATTCCTCGACCTCAAGTTTGCTTACATAATGAAGACATTCCTCTTCCTCCTCTTCAAGAATGACTGAAATTTGGGGGTGATTGACAAACTGTTCGTGTGAACAAAAAGTTAAGGAAACTTGCTTGGTAGTTACCATTGTGCATAGAAATGTACTTAAATGTGCAAAGAATGCAGCAAGCTACAAAAATGTGCATTCTCCAACGTAAGCGGATATCTGGTTGGTCCGAATTCAAGAAACTTTCGTGGATGGTCTGACCGATGGGAGTCCTGTACCTACCTCCATTGCATGCCCTAAAGTCAGCTCAATCCAAAAATGGTGTAGCAGCCTCGGTAGGTACCTAGGTACCTAACGGAGGCCACATGCCCCTCACACACATTATGGTTTATGAAAGCAGCAGCAGACTTAGCAGTATTGGTACGGTAGGTACCTATGCAAAAAAATTGTGAAGGCCCAATTGCTTTTACATTGGGCATATGGCTATCCAATTGAGCCCATTGAGCACCATACATCACCCAAACAATATGGCCTCTCGCAAACCAGATGACCCAACAGATTTCAGTGTTCTGAACACTTTTTGAATTTCGTGCAAAAAAGTGCATCCATCCATTGCCAAATGATTGAAACTCATGCCAACTTGAACAATTTTTTGCACCATGGAAGAACTTTTCTCACAGCCAAAAATGAATGACACAGGTACCTAATCCACAAGTGCATCAAGTCTTGCATTTCTTGCGTCAATCAAAAGTAAAACAGCGTAATCCTGTTCCTGTTGTCATTTTTGCATGGTTTGCACCACTTTTTAAAAAATTCAAACAATAAAACATGTTGCTACTCAAATTTTGTCAAAGTTCCTGAACCGATTTGGAGTTTGCATCAACCAGCCAAACAACGGGTTGGGTGGTTGATGAAAAAATTGGAATCAGAGCAGGTTTAACAATCTGCATGAGAATAAGTTGCTTTGTTCGAATTTTTGAAAAAATGCACTGAAGTTTACCTAGTTGGTAGGAAGAAGCCAGTAGGTACCCTACCCAGGGCTGCAAAAAGTCGTTTGGAGCCCTGGAACATGGATTTTTGAGCCTGGTCAAAATTTGGTTGATGAGCTCTTTTTTTTTGTTCTTCAGCTTTCTTTTGCCAGTCAGCCCGTCACGGTCCTCGTCAAAAAAACCACAAAGTTTACTTTGCTCGCCAATCTCCATGTCTTTCCGGCCCGGAATAAAGTTGGAGAGCTTTTTTTTGCACTCCAGCCCATTTTCGATTCCGGTCGGCCCACAATGGTCCTGGGAGCATTGCTCCCGTGCTCCCGACCTTTTGCCGCCCTGGGCCTACCTACCTACCATGAATGGGAATCAGGAATGTGCCTACCTACCTAGGTAGGTAGTTTTTTCTTTTCTTTTCTTTTCTTTTTGACGAGCGAAGCGAGTCTACAACGGACAGCAAACCGTAATTTGTGTGCAACGATAACTCAAAAAAATGATAACCGATTGTGCCCAATTTTTGTGGAGACGAAGATGTCAATGTGGTGCGTTGCTGTATAGTTTTGGTCAAAATTGGGAAAAAAATGCCAAAATGGCACAACAAAAACAAAAATGCTCTTTACCCTGCCCCACCTCATCAAAACCTGCAAGGAGTGCAGCGCAACAACGAACATACACTGGAGGCCGAGAAAACTCCGAACCTCACTCACCGCACCCCCATGCCAGCGCCATGCACAATTTGCATCCCAACGCAGACAATGAAGGAGACAAGGCCAAGAGGCGAGCACAGGACAGCAACAGAGCTGAGAAGAAACAAACAGGGCAACACTCAACAGGTTGCATTTTATTTCCGTCAATGAATGCAGAAATCAATGATTCACCATTCAACAACACCACACAAAAAAGAAAGAACTGCACTGCGCTCCTTTCAGTTGCGGCTTGTGTTTTTGCGTTCTCTGTTGTTCATTCTGTTTTTTTTTTTTCTCTCGCCTTGTTGCCGTACCATTTTTGCACCTCCTTCAATCATTCTCCCCATTGCACCCACACCCAAAAACCAACTCGGTTTTTCAAATCTGGGATGCAATGTGGAATATCGGCGCGACTTCTCCCACTTGGGGGACTGTTCTTTTTATTTTCACGGCGCGGTTACTCCGATTCATCGGATTTGCGGTTGCGCCGGCAGTTAAAAATTAAAAAAAAAAAAAATCCAGGAGCAGATCCAGGACGTCAATTTACACCAGCAATGTGGGCATGAAGGTGCATTGCTGCTGTCGCGAGTGGATGCTGCGCAATGTGGCCGAATGGGGAAAAATTTTCCCTTTTGGGGAAATTTTACATCTTTAGGGGGAGGTCTGGGGAAATTGATAGTTTGGGGAAATTTTGAGAAATTTCGCTTTTTGTCCACCAACAACTGCGCAAATGGATTTCGCAGAAATGCGAATTGAAGTGGGGATTTTTGTTTCGGTTATTTTTCTGTTTTTTTTTCGGCTTTCGCTTTCGTTCCATATTCTTGTGTTGTGTCGCATTTTGACACGATTTTTGGTAACAGTTCCGTAGATGAACCAACCACCGAAGCCGCCGGAGCCGCCGAAACCCAACCGCCGAAACCCAACGCCGAAGCCGCCGAAACTTCTACCACACTTTCACTCTCCCTCTCTCTCTTTCTCTTGCTCTCTCCCTGGGAAGAGAGGGAGGGAGAGAGAGAGTGGGAGATTAGGAGAGAGAAGGGTAGGGATGGGGATAGAGAGGGCGTTACGGACAGATTCTTTCGAGGGGTATGATATTATACCGATTTGGCGCAGGGAAAAAAAAGCAAAGTAAAACTAACATAACCCAACCTAACCTATCCTAACCTAACCTACCCGACCCATCCTTACATGTCCTCGCATATTTTCTTTGTTTGGGGCGTTTTTCCCACTTTTTGCGGATCCGGGACCTTTTCATATCAAGTGCACTTCCGACAACACTGCGGCAACAGGAAAAGCTCGAAATTCAGAATTCAGCTCCATTAATTGAAACAAATCTTTATGCATTATTTGGCAAGGCGGCCAGCAAAAATGGTCATTCATATAGAAGTTTCGGCGGCTTCGGCGTTGGGTTTCGGCGGCTTTGGCGTTTGGGTTTCGGCGGCTTCGGCGGCTTTCGGTCCCGACTTTTAAGCAGTCGATGCTCGAATATTGAATTGGCACGTGACAGGTCAGAATTGATTAAGTTCGGTATGGAAAAGACAGGATGGTATGAAAATGAGACTCGCATCCCGCGAAGACACCGAACTCCTCCACCCGCACCCCATGCACAATTTTCACCACAAAGCTCACAATAGAAGGCCAAGAGAACAGGCACAAGGAACAGGACAACAGTTTTGCAATATTTTTTAGCCAAACAAACAACCAGCGAAACATCAGCCATAACGTTTAAAAGAAAAAGTGGAGGAATTCCGGGATTTTCGTTTGTCCAAAATGTGTGCTGCTGAGTTGCGGCGTTTGAAGGGGGGTGTGCGCAGCGAAAGACATGCGAGTGAATGGCGGACCGCGGTGCGATGCCCACAGAAAGAAAAATTTCTCCTGAACAAAGCGACGGTTTTTGATGTATGAATGTAGTTTCGCGTGGCGCAAAGCTGACAAATGCAGCGCTTTAACACGTGTCATGATCCCAACCTTTTGTCGGGTAAAACTCTGAAACCAATTGAGGTACAAAAGTGCTCAAGTTTCGGAGTTATAAAATTCCGGATCCTGCCAAGAATCACAAAATCATTGAATTTGAACACCACTCTACAATGTTATGACTAGAGATAACATTACATGGCAGCATCGTTTTGTTTTGAGCGCGAAAAAGGCAGCGCCTCCCTCGAATTTCTAGGGAGGTGCTGCCTCTTGAACTTACTGACACCAAACTCAGCACTATTTGCACAACAATTGCCAACAAACATGCCCACAGACCGCTTGTGCAGTCGTCGATTGTGCAGGAGCAAAAGCGACTGGGACACGAAATAAAAAAGCTGATCGCTCGTCTGCAACAGGAAGCCTGTCTCCTGTTTCCTAGTTTATTTAACTCAAATTTAAATCAGCCCCAGAAATGTTCTTGCATTTCTCGAGTAACGCCGGTTATCAAAGTACAGGTGCCTATGTCTACCCATTAACTCACTCAGGCCATTAGGCTAAGTGAAAACGCAATCTTGCCTGTCCTCTCAGGCCAGGTAGGTACCTACCCATGAAGGCAACCATCTTCCAAATTTCCTTGCCTGTCACCAGGTGACAGGCAAGGCAAGGAAGTTTGGAAGATGGTTGCCTTCATGAGTAACCCACATCAAGTCCGTGCAGGGATGGGAAGGAAAAATGGGACAGTGAGAAGGCCGAAGGACAGATCCCAGGCGGTCCCTGAAATCCGGACCTCTGGACCAGACGTGTAAGGTCAGATTAGTGGTGGTATCTGAAAACCAGGTACCTATATGGACGGTGGAAACCAAGACAGCCCACAAGAAATGGATTACCGGACACCGGGACACACGACACTTAAACAAAATTTATGAAAATTCGTAAATCCACAAACAGGTGCTGCAGAGTGCAGTGCAGACGACAGAACAGTCTGACTCAAACGGTCCATTTCGGTACCCATCCCGCACCAAATTCTCGTTGTTTGGCACGAAAATGTGCATGCGACAAGATCCGGACACCTCATTCAACAGTCCGCGGACACCCTCTTTTTGACCCGGACATCCAACTAAACTGGTCGGCTCCCCACATTTAAACCGGGACACCAAATTAAAGTGCCCGGACACTGATTTTTGGACCTGAACACCCGACCGGATGCCCTATAAAACTGCCCGGACACCTACTTTTCTTGGATGCCCTATAAAACTGCCCGGACATTTACTTTTCTTCCCGGACATCCAATAAAGTGTCCGAACACCGACCTGTGAACCCAGACACTCATCTGGATATCCATAAAAAAATAGGTACCTACCAGAACACCCTCATTAACCCCTCGGACACCCTCCTTTTAGAACCGCATAGGCCTACCCAATTAAGAGCCTGCACACCAAACTTATTTTGACCTGCGAGCAATTTGTAAGGGGTCTAAAAGTGGGTATCTGGGTCCCGGGAACTTTCATTGGGTGCCCGGGTCACAAATAGTGTCCAGGCAGTTTATTAGGGTGTCTGGGAAGGTTTCTGGTCAAAAAGTGGGGTATCCGGGCAGTTTATTTGGGTGTCTGGGTTGGTGTCCAGGTCTAAAATGTCCAGGTAGTTTCACAGAGCATCCGTGCGAGTGTCTAGGTCGAAAAGTGGGTGTCTGTACAGGCAGGCACGTAAATTGGATATCCATATAAAAAAGAGGGTTTCCGCCTTCCGGGCAGTTTAGCGTGTCCATGTGGGTGTCTGTGTCCAGGTCGAAAGTGGGTGTCGAGGCACGTTAATTTTGGGTGTGCGAGTGTAGTCAAAAGCGGGTGTTGAGGCACGTTAATTTTGGGTTCCAAGTATAAAAGAGGATGACCTAGCAGTTTATCAGGGAGCCCTGGTCCAAAAAAGTGTGTTGTGCATTTTAATTGGGTGCAGTGTAGGTAGGTACCGATTGGGTTTTTATCCGGGGTGCCCTGGGTCCGGATATCAAATTATCGTGCACACATTTTTGTGCTGAACAATGAGAATCTCCTTGCCTTGTCTGATCGTTGAAATACTGCTCTGTCATCTGCAGAACCTTTTTGTAATCGGATCATTGAAATACTGCTCTATCATCTGCAGAACCTTTTTGTAAATTTCCTAAGTCGCGTGTATCTTGAATTCTGTCGTTTGCGACCGTGTTGGTTATTTGGACATGTGTTTTTGTTTTGGTGACTATGATGTCACTTTTTGTGGAATTTTTATTTTCCAACTGTGACGAACCACTGGATGGAGATTTCTATTTTCTTCATGTGTACGACAAAGTGCTGAGATGGTGCGTTTTTGTTACGGTTTTTTTTTCTCACCTTGTCGCTGCACCATTTTTGCACCTCCTTCAATCATTCTCCCTTTTGCACCCACACTCAAAAACCAACTCTGTTTTTCAAATCTGGGATGCAATGTGGAATAGGTAGGTATCGGCCCGACTTCTCCCACTTGCGGACTGTTCTTTTTATTTTCACAGCGGGTTACTCCGATTCATCAGATTACGGTTGTGCCGGCAGTTAACAAGGTGCAGCAGTCCAGTTTTCAGAATCACCCAGGTCCGAATATCAGCTTTTCATTTTTATTTTTAAAACTGGGGACGGAGTCCCCCCGCCGACGCCACCGTGGGACAAGGTCCAGTGTCAAGAATTAAAAAAACAACCAATGCCGTCGGAGAGATGCAAACAAATTTGTGGTGCATGTCAACACCAATGCAGTCTTGCAGTCAACAGCCATTTTGGCCAATTGCATCACATTCCGATAGTGCAGAGGATAAAACGCCAGTTTTTAGATGAATGATGCATGGCGTAACCAAAATGTTCACAATTGACACAATAGGTAGGTACACAATCAAAATAAATAGTAGGGCTGGGCGAATCTTGATTCGATTCGAGGATTCGATTCGAAAATTGCGAATCTTGCCAGATTCGATTCGAAAAGATGCGATTCGAAAATGTGGAAAGATTCGAACCAGGATTCGAGATTCGAGGAAAGGATTCGATTCGAAATGATTCGGTTCGGGATTTTACGATGATTCGAAAAAATGTTCGAACGAATCTCGAATCTTTCAAATTTTCCAAATTGATCCAAGTCCCGCAGGCATGCCACAACATGGAACCAAATTGTGCTTACAAGGTCACTCTGCAATGCCTACAATAAAATTCACGTTTACATCCTGTAGGACTGCATGAATCTTGATTCGATTCGAGGTTCGATTCGAAAATCGCGAATCTGGCCAGATTCGGTTCGAAAAGATTCGATTCGAGACATGGGTGGGATTCGAATCGAGATTGGAGATTTGAAGAACAGGATTCGATTCGTGACGATTCGTTCGAAATTGGAAATGATTCGGATTCGATTCGAGATTCGAACCTTTGGGATTCGATTCGCAGGATTCGAT
>JASGXE010015180.1:0-11959 GCA_030068105.1 Sinentomon sp. SZTP_YWyxl | reverse complement strand
ATGGCTCCGTATAAGAAGCCGTTGGGATAATCAAAACGGCGAAAATAGAAGTGTCAAGTATTCGGTCAAACAAAGAGCTCAAAACCTCGATAGCGCCCTGCAAAGATATTCCCCATTGCAACTCACCCTCAGGTTCAACTCAATAGCCAATTCAATGGATAGATTTGTGTTCAGGAAAATTTAATTTCTATGCTCAACACTCTTCTTCCTTTTCCATTATTGCTTTGAAAGGTGCATCCGTCTGTTGAATTGGCTCTGCTGAGTTTGAACCTGTGAGGGTGAGTTGCAATATTCCGGCCGAGCATTATTAATTCCACAAAACACCTGCTTACATTCAGGGACAACACAAGAACAATGATTATTTGTCACAAATATGTTTTTAAACACTTACATTTTTTTTAATCTACACCAATTTGCACTGTTTTTGAGTCGGGCATCTTAATTAAATCTTCTAAATACAAAATACGTACAAAAAATATAATACACAAAGAACAGCAACAGTTTTCGTTTACACAACCAAGAATGACGAATGACGTCTCGACAAAAAATTAACACTTTTTGAACAGAAGGCACTTAAACAGCAAACAAGGCAGTGTTGGACCCATGGCCAGACCCAAATGCCAAAAAAGGCGTGGAGTTTCAAAAGGGAGAACAAAGCAATGAACTGAAATTGGGTTAGACCAATGAGCTATTATTGGACATCTATCTCTGCAGTCTGGCAGCCGTGTGCCCGTTAACTAGAAAGATCAGCCGCTTTCTCGCTAGGATTGGATGTGCAAAAATTGTTTTTGGGAAAATTGCGATATTTTCGCAACGGATTGACCTGTGGTAGAAAGATTTAGCAACCGAATGGCAGAAGCTTGATCTTGCATTTGACGTTTTCTAGAGTATTCTGCGATGCCGGGTTCCGAGATTATTCTAGTTTGAAAAGCCGAGATTAGATGGTCAATAACTTGGTCAAATGACAACGGAAAACAAGAAATTGACCGTAAAAACCAGCCATCTTTTCTCTTGCATTTTGCAAAGTTTCGATTCCTGAATTGGAAAATGGCCAACAAGTGAGTCTGGAAGTAACATACTTTGAGCGCTTTTGCGCAAGAATGTGCCAAAAACCGCTGCCATAAACGCTTTTGGACGCCAGAAGAGGTGCGGAGTTCTGCTTCCATCTGTATAGTTCAATGGTTGTGACTTCTTCTGACAATTGCTTTACTTAAGTTTTCTTAACTGCTCTAAATTCGCAAACATTTGAATGTTTTGCAATGAAGCAGATTGGAGCGAAAATTTCGGGTGAAGCAATGATGCTTGTTGGAGCTTTGAGGGTTTCGGTTGAGTTTTGGGGGTCAGCGTCACAATGCAAAGCCCTGTGTTTGCGATGTGTTTTTACTTTTTCCCCTCACTTTCGTCAAACCAGCAGGCAACAACCCAATTGCAGGTTGGGATGTGATTTCTGAGACACGCTTTTGTATTTTTTTCATCATCACCAGCCGCCATCATGAGCAGACAGCCATTCAACCGGTGGCTCGGCGAGGAGGGCAACGTTGCCAAAAGCCACTGCTCAACGCAACAACCTTTGTAACACACTCAAACTATGATTTGGATGGGGTGCATTTAATTTTGGTGACTTTTCCCTTGAGCAAGCCAAAATAGCCAAACAGGATCCATTCTGCGAAATGATTGAATTTCCAATGAACGTCGGCCACTAAAGGGCCATGTCGTTCACTAAAGGGGCAAGGGTGCACACCAAAAATTGTCAAGACCGTCACGAGGAATTTTATATTTTCTCACAAATTCTGGTCTTTTTTGCATGGCGATTTGCGGACTCTCAAAAGTGAAAATGTTTGAGTTTGAAAATTTTTGAAAAAAATCAACAGGGAGGTATGTGCTTATTCTTACATGAACACTCCAGCATTTTGCGGGAGAGACTATTTTCTGACATCGATTCTGACACAGAGCCACGAGGAAAGTTCCCAATGGATCAATGCGTGGTTAACACAAACTCTTGCGAGGCACATTTTTTGCAATTTATACTTCCATGTAAAAAATTGACAACCTCGGTATAACATACCGGTACCGCAACCTCGCTGGTGATCTCCGCCGCATCTGACTCTCCGCTGGGTTTAAACGAAAAATAAGGCAGGTTTGCACAGAGCATTCATTGATAAATGCAAGGTCAAAAGTTTTTTCATCGTAATAAATGCACAGAACATTGTTAAAACACAACCATTTTACATCACTTGAGTTTCAAACAACAGTTTCGCCACCAGCACGTTTTCCAGAACGGAAACTTCTGTTTGCACCGGCTGTGGACCTTCTCAAACTGGAATTATAGGTCACCGGAGGGGGTGGAGGAACTCCAAGGTAAGCCGGAAGCGGACGCTTCTTGTGTCGCTTGAATGCCTGAAACAACCGCTTCCAAGCGGACGCCGTTGACCGGCCGCCGCTCCATGTCCACAGGGCGGATGTGACCCCAACGGCCAGGAGCATAAACAGACGGAGCATGAACACTTCGAGGTGAGGTTTCGACGAACCGAACTCCCACTGACTTCTCGAGAACTTCTCGTAGAGCAGAGTTCCAAGAACACCGGCCGAAGGCAGAAGGCAGAGCACGCAAAAGCCACCCAAACGCATCAAGATCGCCTCGCGTTTCGGATCCGGGTTGACCAGATTGGACTTGCCACCGACCAAACGCACCTGGGCGCTGCTGGTGGCTGTTTTCCGGGTGGCAGTGCTGCAGTGGGAGAGGAGTGAATGACCCGAGGAGTGGTGCGGATGGTGATGCAAGGTCTGGCAGCTGTGCTCATGGTGAACGTGACACCTGCACTGCACTGGTGCGACCCTGGAAAGCGATTGTTGCTTGTAGGGTCCAAAAATCTTCTGCGCCTGCTGTGACAGTCGACGATCCTTGGCGTGCGACATGAAACCCCAGACTAGAAGGATTGTTCCGATGATAATTGTGACCAACAGCGGGACTAGGACAAATCCGAGCAGAGCGTTAGGGTTTTGATGACCAACGAAACAAGTTCCTGAAAACAGCAAGAAATACACAAAAATCTTGAAAAATCTAACGGACAGCAGGAAGAAGAGAGAGTCACAAATTGATGCGTTGGTGTCGAATTCGGCAAAGCTTATTGGGGGAGGGTATCCCGTGAACAATTTGAGATAATTTCTGGGTTTTCTCTGAGACAATAATTTCTAAGAATTTCCTTTAAATTTTTAAAATTTTATATTTTAAAATAATTTCAGATAATTCCTGATTTCTAGACGAAAAATTCTGAGTCAAACAAGTTTGACAAAAATACCTTCACGTTATAAAATAAAACAAAAATATCAGGAAGAATCAATGAAGAAATCGATTGCAAAAAAGGTCAAATGACTGGTCAAGTGCTTCAAGGTGTGATGCCCAGAGATGCTTTAGACTATAAGCTTTATGGAAGGGGACACGCAAGAAAGGGAATTCCAATCTCTGAAAGTGCATGAGAAGAAAGAATTAAAACATCGGGTTGTGCTACGAATAACGGTTGTGAGAGCAAGACCATTGTCTGTTCTGCGTTGGTTAGGTTTAATTGTGAATAGTACGATGGCATGGAGAAGTTGCAAACGTAATTCGTGCTATTGGGTGACAAATTTATGGGGGGAAAAACTTAAAAAAAACTTACAAACTCCGGATAAACGATAATCCATGGTTGTGGATTAAATTTTTGTTTGCCAACCACTGACCGTGGGGTCATCAACTTCGGATGAAGGCTAATCAGAAGTTGTGATGGACTAACCGTGGGGAGTTCAAGTCGGGATTAAATTGCGCCAAGGAATAAATTTGACCCCTGCCTCACATTTTTCCGAAGCGGTGGGGCAGGGGACCACATTTAAGCTTCGACGCAAAATAAACATCGACTTGAACTCCCCACGGTACCTAAATGTTTTCCACTTAAGTAAATGGCAAAAATTTAGACCAAAACCTCGGATTGCGTTAATTTGGAGTTGATATTCCCATCATACGGTTAGTAGCTTATAATTCTACGATCACGGCGACTGAGCTAAAGGGGTGCTTCGCATGACCAACCTGTCAATTCATCGGCGTCGATCTGTCTTGTGACGAGGACAGCACTGGTCAGCGCTGCCGGCAGACCCCAAGCGAATGCGTGCAACCAGGAACCCTTGCTCTGCATTCGTTGGTGATTCCAATCACGAGTCACGGATAGGAACCAGCACAGAGTCAAGCCCACCCACCTGAAAGCAGAGAAAAAAAGAAAGAAAAAACTCAGTAATTTGATAATTATTATGCAGGGCATAATTTGATTCGAGCAGAAAATAAAACAAACGAAAACATAGGTACTCGTTATCGCTTGGAATGTTTTCATTCCAGACTTTTTAATTTTGGTGCCACAGACTTATTTCCACCCCTCACAGATTAACAACTTGTTTATGGTATGACCTCCCAAGCCAGAAAATTACAGGCTCCTTCGGAGTACTTTCAGTTCGTGTGGGCACATCTTTTTTATTGTCCATTTTCCTGTTTTCAAAATCGTACCGTTGATCATGATGGAGAAAATAACTCCTTTTGGGCTCAGAGAGAAAAAGAAATGCCGTCTGGGCCTTGATGAATCTGGTTTTGCTCACTTTGCTTTTGTGTCTCGTTTGGCTTTCTTTGAATTTGGATTTCAATTGACTCACTTTGATTTTGGGTCCAGTTTGGCTCATTTTGATTTTGGATCTCGTTTGGTTCGGTTTACGTTTGGGTCTCGTTTACTTTGATTTGGGATTTCGATTGGCTCACTTTGATTTTGGATCTTGTTTGGCTCACTTTGATTTTGGATCTCGTTTGGCCCATTTTGATTTTGGATCTCGTTTCGCCCAATTTAATCTTTGATCTCGTTTGGTTCACTGATACAGGGTTGACTGACATAAACTCCGGATTGTGAGGCAAATTTTCTTCCAATAGAGTAAATGGCGAACGTTTTTACTCGCAACTCGGAGTTGACGTTAACTCCCTATATTGATAACTCCACCGTATGGGTGTCGAGGAGTCTCTAACGAAGTCGGTAGTGCGCCGGAGGACGATAAACGACCGTGATTAACTGTTTGGTTTCGGATTTCAAAAAAAAAAAAAAAAGTGAACTGGGAGTCTGCCTGCGCACAAAAAAAAAAACGAACACGAAATTCATGCATTTTAATGCTGGAATAAAACATTTTAGAAGCAGGTTAACCAAATAAACCAAGACTGGAACTCATTTTGGGTGGGATCGGCAGACAGACAGCCCGGAGATATGTGTTTATCGAGCTCAAAACAAAAGGAATAGCAGGTTTGGAGCGGAGATAACGCAGTGGGTTATGCTGATGAAGAGTGAAATGAACGTCGAAAAATGAAGCGTGAAGTGAAGAGTGAAGGGCGAAGACAAAAAGCTATGTTTTGGTGGCTCAAAGCTCCCCGTTCCGTTGAGCGCTCTTGCTTTGGTCCCATCAGCTGCTTGGCGCATGTGGGCCCTCTGCCTATGCATATGGGCAGGCCGTGCCAGGCCTGTACTTGTGCCACCCAGACGCAAGCAGAGGCCACAGGCATGACATGGTCAAATTATTTCGTCAGAATGCTAACAAGGTATGAAGTGGAGCCTGTCTGGAAAATGTTTCTCCTCAAGAGGAAATGAGGATGAGGAGGTACCAAACTTGCTTATCAACTCTTTTATACATTCAAGCTTTACATTCATGCATGCATATGTACGAATATGCACAGAGTGAATCACAAAAAACACCACGACATAGTTCGTTCCCCATAGAAGAAAACCTCACGTACAAATTGTTCATTTTAGGCACACAAAAAATTAAAATAAAAATGGTTTATCTGCTCATCGTGCTCAAAGCTCAAAGGACAACAATTAGAGACATCTTTGGCACACAAAAATGAAAAACCATGGTTTTTCTGATCATCGTGGTCAAAGCACACCAATTGGACATCTTTCCACAAGTTTTGGCCTCGTGTTTTTTGTAAACCACATTGTATAGAACAAGACAGCGCCAACGCAGCAGGAGCAGGGCGAACCTATTTGATATTCCTGCAGCAATCCCCCGAGCTCCCCCACCAAATTACCATTAAAGTCTTCTCCCTCTGGCTTCAAGAAATAAATAGCTACAGAGGTTCGATGCCCAAGACAACCCAGCGGAACCACCGCAAGCAGCCCCCAACCCCGCCAAACTTGGACATATTTACAATTTCGAAGACCTGATTGCAGACTCCAAAAACGAAAACGAGCTGGCAACAGAAACAGCTCCTCCCAATGTAAAATGCTTTGCTGCATACTTACGAGCAAGGGCCTTTTCCAGTCAAAGACATCTCGAAAACCAAAAACCAACATGGAGGAGGCAAAGAGAAATCAAACAAGTTCGAATTTTGCTTGGAGTAGCTTCAAGGGGCCTCGTTAAGAGGAAAAGAGGATGACAAATATTATGTAGATGGGCGCCTGCGCGGTGTACCAATCAACTTGCGCTCTTTGTCAGCAACTTCAGACTGCTGACTGTTCAGATTTTGGCAAAAACTCGACCTAAAGATCATCAAAAACCGAGGTCAAAATCTGACATCTCTGGAAAGCTTTGTTGCAACACGGCACGAAAATTCTCCGCGCCTGCATAAGAGTAAAAAGAAAGAAAGAAAAAAGTTTCGGAGGCAACAGTTAATTGGGGAAAAATATAGGTATGTGCATAATGCCTCCAAGGATGGAGACATTATGGATGTCAGACATTTCAGACATCTGGATGTCAGACATTTCAGACATATGGATGTCAGACATTTCAGACATATGGATGTCAGACATTTCAGACATCTGGATGTCAGACATTTCAGACATCTGGATGTCAGACATTTCAGACATATGGATGTCAGACATTTCAGACATATGGATGTCAGACATTTCAGACATCTGGATGTCAGACATTTCAGACATCTGGATGTCAGACATTTCAGACATATGGATGTCAGACATTTCAGACATATGGATGTCAGACATATGGATGTCAGACATTTCAGACATCTGGATGTCAGACATTTCAGACATATGGATGTCAGACATTTCAGACATCTGGATGTCAGACATTTCAGACATCTGGATGTCAGACATTTCAGACATATGGATGTCAGACATTTCAGACATATGGATGTCAGACATTTCAGACATATGGATGTCAGACATTTCAGACATATGGATGTCAGACATTTCAGACATATGGATGTCAGACATTTCAGACATCTGGATGTCAGACATTTCAGACATATGGATGTCAGACATTTCAGACATCTGGATGTCAGACATTTCAGACATCTGGATGTCAGACATTTCAGACATATGGATGTCAGACATTTCAGACATATGGATGTCAGACATTTCAGACATATGGATGTCAGACATTTCAGACATATGGATGTCAGACATTTCAGACATCTGGATGTCAGACATTTCAGACATATGGATGTCAGACATTTCAGACATATGGATGTCAGACATTTCAGACATATGGATGTCAGGCATTTCAGACATATGGATGTCAGACATTTCAGACATCTGGATGTCAGACATTTCAGACATATGGATGTCAGACATTTCAGACATATGGATGTCAGACATTTCAGACATATGGATGTCAGACATTTCAGACATCTGGATGTCAGACATTTCAGACATATGGATGTCAGACATTTCAGACATCTGGATGTCAGACATTTCAGACATCTGGATGTCAGACATTTCAGACATATGGATGTCAGACATTTCAGACATATGGATGTCAGACATTTCAGACATATGGATGTCAGACATTTCAGACATATGGATGTCAGACATTTCAGACATCTGGATGTCAGACATTTCAGACATCTGGATGTCAGACATTTCAGACATCTGGATGTCAGACATTTCAGACATATGGATGTCAGACATTTCAGACATATGGATGTCAGACATTTCAGACATATGGATGTCAGACATTTCAGACATATGGATGTCAGACATTTCAGACATCTGGATGTCAGACATTTCAGACATATGGATGTCAGACATTTCAGACATCTGGATGTCAGACATTTCAGACATATGGATGTCAGACATTTCAGACATATGGATGTCAGACATTTCAGACATATGGATGTCAGACATTTCAGACATATGGATGTCAGACATTTCAGACATATGGATGTCAGACATTTCAGACATCTGGATGTCAGACATTTCAGACATCTGGATGTCAGACATTTCAGACATCTGGATGTCAGACATTTCAGACATATGGATGTCAGACATTTCAGACATATGGATGTCAGACATTTCAGACATATGGATGTCAGACATTTCAGACATATGGATGTCAGACATTTCAGACATCTGGATGTCAGACATTTCAGACATATGGATGTCAGACATTTCAGACATATGGATGTCAGACATTTCAGACATATGGATGTCAGACATTTCAGACATATGGATGTCAGACATTTCAGACATCTGGATGTCAGACATTTCAGACATATGGATGTCAGACATTTCAGACATCTGGATGTCAGACATTTCAGACATATGGATGTCAGACATTTCAGACATATGGATGTCAGACATTTCAGACATATGGATGTCAGACATTTCAGACATATGGATGTCAGACATATGGATGTCAGACATTTCAGACATATGGATGTCAGACATTTCAGACATATAGATGTCAGACATTTCAGACATATGGATGTCAGACATTTCAGACATATGGATGTCAGACATTTCAGACATATGGATGTCAGACATTTCAGACATATGGATGTCAGACATTTCAGACATCTGGATGTCAGACATTTCAGACATCTGGATGTCAGACATTTCAGACATATGGATGTCAGACATTTCAGACATATGGATGTCAGACATTTCAGACATATGGATGTCAGACATTTCAGACATATGGATGTCAGACATTTCAGACATCTGGATGTCAGACATTTCAGACATATGGATGTCAGACATTTCAGACATCTGGATGTCAGACATTTCAGACATATGGATGTCAGACATTTCAGACATATGGATGTCAGACATTTCAGACATATGGATGTCAGACATTTCAGACATATGGATGTCAGACAGTTCAGACATATGGATGTCAGACATTTCAGACATCTGGATGTCAGACATTTCAGACATATGGATGTCAGACATTTCAGACATCTGGATGTCAGACATTTCAGACATCTGGATGTCAGACATTTCAGACATATGGATGTCAGACATTTCAGACATATGGATGTCAGACATTTCAGACATATGGATGTCAGACATTTCAGACATATGGATGTCAGACATTTCAGACATCTGGATGTCAGACATTTCAGACATATGGATGTCAGACATTTCAGACATCTGGATGTCAGACATTTCAGACATCTGGATGTCAGACATTTCAGACATCTGGATGTCAGACATTTCAGACATATGGATGTCAGACATTTCAGACATATGGATGTCAGACATTTCAGACATATGGATGTCAGACATTTCAGACATATGGATGTCAGACATTTCAGACATATGGATGTCAGACATTTCAGACATCTGGATGTCAGACATTTCAGACATCTGGATGTCAGACATTTCAGACATATGGATGTCAGACATTTCAGACATATGGATGTCAGACATTTCAGACATATGGATGTCAGACATTTCAGACATATGGATGTCAGACATTTCAGACATATGGATGTCAGACATTTCAGACATCTGGATGTCAGACATTTCAGACATCTGGATGTCAGACATTTCAGACATATGGATGTCAGACATTTCAGACATATGGATGTCAGACATTTCAGACATATGGATGTCAGACATTTCAGACATATGGATGTCAGACATTTCAGACATCTGGATGTCAGACATTTCAGACATATGGATGTCAGACATTTCAGACATATGGATGTCAGACATTTCAGACATATGGATGTCAGACATTTCAGACATATGGATGTCAGACATTTCAGACATATGGATGTCAGACATTTCAGACATCTGGATGTCAGACATTTCAGACATATGGATGTCAGACATTTCAGACATATGGATGTCAGACATTTCAGACATATGGATGTCAGACATTTCAGACATCTGGATGTCAGACATTTCAGACATATGGATGTCAGACATTTCAGACATATGGATGTCAGACATTTCAGACATATGGATGTCAGGCATTTCAGACATATGGATGTCAGACATTTCAGACATCTGGATGTCAGACATTTCAGACATATGGATGTCAGACATTTCAGACATATGGATGTCAGACATTTCAGACATATGGATGTCAGACATTTCAGACATCTGGATGTCAGACATTTCAGACATATGGATGTCAGACATTTCAGACATATGGATGTCAGACATTTCAGACATATGGATGTCAGGCATTGTGGATGTCAGACATTTCAGACATATGGATGTCAGACATTTCAGACATATGGATGTCAGACATTATGGATGTCAGACATTTCAGACATATGGATGTCAGACATTTCAGTCATATGGATGTCAGACATTATGGATGGAGACATTATGGATGATCCTCCATGGATGGAGATATGTGTGACAAGATTCATAATTGCTTCGCCACACACAAATACCTACTCTTTTTGCCTCCATAATTCAAAGGTACCGTTATGAAAGGTTTGAAAGGTACCGATCACTCAAGTCGTTTATGGTGGAACTGATTCGTGTATTCTCTGCCACTTGTTTCTCAAGACTCTGTGGCCAATTCGGACAAAAACCCAGGCTGGTGTGGGTGTGGTGTGGGCTGGAACAAGACCGAAACCCATCAGCACCCACTCCCTCTGACGTCCTCCCACATTCCCATCGTGCCATTTCAGTCCTCCCATTTCACCGTTTCAGATTCAGCCAAAATATGTGAAAGCCTCAAATTTCAACGGAAAACACAGCTTCTGGGAGAACAAAATGAAATTCAAATGATCAGCAAACAAAGCTGTTCGGTTGGGCTGCAAGGGCCACAGTCGTCAAGCCATTCAAGCAAAGCTCTTCGGCCGTTTGCAGAAGGCGTCATGAACAACAAGGTAAATATACAGAGTTTCCCAAAAGTCACTTGAAAACCCCTGCAATTTGCAAGTTTTCAGTCTTCTCTTGTGGGGCAATTTCTTCAGATTTCTGGTTCAGATTTGGCGGTCTGTCTGCTGCAGGTGTTATCCATTCGAATTGGAACAAACTCCACTCCAAGCTTCCAGAGTTGTTATAAAACTGCAATGCACACTGGGGTTGTCAAGTGACTTTTGGGAAACACTGTTTTAGTCGGTATCTACCAACTTCGTCGGCCATGAATGAAGAGAAATGAACAACGAAGCAGGCATCCAGATGATTCACAGAAATTCATGAGCCCATGCAGGCCGAACGAAACCCATGGTATAAGGAAGTCATAAATCAGAGCTTAACAAGAACCCAATGCTATTCTGACGCTTGGAGCGCCACAGACCAGAATGAAAACATGCCGGTCACAATTTCTACAGGATGCCCAAAAGTCTTTGGCGGGTTCCGACCTCAAGTCTTAACAACATCCGTGGTCGCAGAAGCAGAAATTGTTGCGCGTCACAAATAAAAGCGCAAATTTCTCTTTTTTTGCACTGCGGGTCACAAAATTCGACAAAACAGCAATTTTTTTCACTCACCAAACACTTTTGGGGTTCCCTGTATGTGCGCATAACGTTAAGTTTCGATGAAAGCGTTGACATCTGTGGTTGGGAGTTTTCAGATCACATTTTGTGTGATAAAAACGCAGCCCATTCAAAATTTTGCTGTGGCCAAAAACTTTTGGGCTACACTGTATATGGTCTAATATACATAGGTCGCGGCGTTCTTCACAAACTGTTGGACCAGGTGCAGCGCAAAATAGGCCAGGCAGTGCTGATGGTACGTATTTCGGCCCAATGACT
>JASGXE010015179.1:0-11430 GCA_030068105.1 Sinentomon sp. SZTP_YWyxl | reverse complement strand
AGTTGCCGAAATCCAAGACCAGAAAACAGCAGTGTTTCACTCCTAGCTTACATTTTCCTAGCTGTCAAATATCACTAATCAAAAACAATCCCTGAATTGCAAAAATAAAAAACGGTGATCAATAAGGTGCATTGTGTTAAACAAACAAAAACAAGATGATTACAAAACCTATGTGTTGGAAATTAGGTTTGACAAAAGGGCCAATGTGTACACAAAGGGTGCACAGAGGTTCAAAATACAATATTCCAAAAAGGCCAACATGCCTACATTCGCCCTTTTGGAATAAGACGAATAACACTTCTGTGTATTCGCCCTTTTATTCGCCCTTTTGCAAAATTGAGAATTTACACTTTGCTCCATTCGTCCTATTAGAATGGCAGATTCCAGGCTCAGGGAATTAGTTTTTTGATTCGCCCTTTTGCCATAATGAAGAACACACTTCGACACACAAAATCCAATTTTTTCCCAATTTTTAAAAAAAAAAGAGGTATTCGCCCTTTTGGAATATTTTCGACGAATTGTCCATTGGACCTCTTGTCATGTGCAATTGCTGACGTGCAAGGGGGACACGGTCCAAGTGAAACTGCTGATGCTTTTTGAAACCATCTTTCTGCACAAGTTTCGACAATAGTATTCTATTCTTGCACAATCTCTTTTTGCTGTTGAACCTTTACAAGCCCACAATTAGGAATGGACCACCAAATTGTGTTTTTTTTTTGTTTTCGATTTTGTTGGTGCCTCTGTGTTTTTTTTTTTGTTTTCGATTTTGTTGGTGCCTCTATCGTGGCGATAAAAATCTTGGGAAAGAGGGAAGATATTGATCCAGATTCCAATGGACCACACGTTGGCCTGTCTCGGATCCATTGAATCTGCAGCGGGCAAAAACCGTGTCGTCCAATGGATCACTTGCAGAAAACGTGAGGTTTGAAGCAATTTTTGTCACAAAAATCCAACGTGTGGTCCGATAGATAGACCAAAACGCATTTTTGTATAGAACAGCGCAGGCCACAGGTGTGATTTTTGCTTTTGAATTATGATTATGTGAAGGTTAGTGGCTACAATTATGTTGTCTGGCTTTATCCGTGGTACAATGGACCATGCTTTCGATGTTTTTGGTGGTCTAATGGACATAATATTGTGGCATCATTGCCTGACCAAACCAAATACAGATGTCAGATATAACACGTTCTAAAGATTGCAGAAATCAGCAGCACAACAATAATTCACTGTGCCAGCACCAAAACATTCAAGTGCACGTGTCCATGTTTTGCACAACTGAGTAAAAAATCATCCCAAAGGAGACAGAGCTCGATTTTCAATATTCCATCTGCTTTTCCTGATACGAAAGCATTGTTGAGCTGCTTTTACTAACAGCCAACATGCCACAGATAAACATTCCAACAAATCGGGACACAGGCGAACGGGAATGTAAAATCTGGCTCTGTCAGCACCTCCAGCATGGTTTTTTCATCAGTTTTCAAATTTTGACCTTTCCAGCTCAAAAATGAAAATGCTGCTGCATTTCTGCTTGCGCGAGACAACAAAACCCCATTTGCAGAAAACTACATTTTTTGTTTGCAAGAAACAATTTCCAAGTGATTGAAAAACCGGAATCCCCAATCGTTTAACGTAGTGCTCACGTCTCGGTCCAAAACTTTTAAACCAGACAAGATATCAAAAAATAGTTTTCACCGTTGGGTTCAGGAAATGTGCAAGTAAAAACCATGCAAAAAAAACCCAGATTCAGCAAAAATGACATTTTATTTTTCAGATATAGGGGGGTCCTCCTTGAATTTCTTTAGAATTCAAATTCGGGGGCGATTTTCCAAGCTGAAAACTCGTTTTTCGACCAATCGTTAGCAATAAAACAACATCACAGCAAACGACTTTGCAGTGCCAAAATTTGTGGGGAGACGAAAAAAACATCAATTTAACAAAATTTCACCACGGTTACACCCCAGGATCATGAATTGTGGGTGTGGTCAGTTGGGCCACACGTAAGCCTGTTACGGAAAAAAAACTACGTTGGCCTGGTAAGGGTTAAAAAGGGCAACATGTGATAAAAACTGTGAATGCGGAAACATTTTAACAGACTTCTCTGTAATTTTTTAAAACAAAATAAACTTTGGCCTGGTAAGGGTTAAAAAGGGCAACATGTGACAAGAAACTGTGAATGCGGAAACATTTTAACAGAATTCTCTGTAATTTTTTAAAACAAAATAAACACTCTGGCAATAAAAATCAGGCAACCAAGTGCAGGTTTCCACTCTGGCAATAAAAATCAGGCAACCAAGTGCAGGTTTCTTGTGATCACTTCCTGCCTCTGCCAACGGTTGTCCAACCATCACTGCTTTCATCACTCTCCCTGTTTTCAACTTCCATTGCACTGGAGTTCGATCGTGTGCTCGCAGTACCCCTATTCTGTTCTTGATGTTCAGTTCGTGTAGAAGCAGCCTCCTCACGCTCACTATCTGAGCCATCCTCACCTCTGTGGCAGGATTGGAGGCTGCACTTCGGAAGTGCTGTTATTCTGGACAGCACATCATCTATCCTGTTCTCAAGGCATAATCTGTGGAAATCACATAGTTTAGCACCGACCTCTTCAGATGATCCATCATCACACAAAGTGTTAAATTCGTTGTCCATGATATCAGACAAGTAGTCTGCCACCTCCATGGCATCAACATCAGGTTTTGAACGAAAGAGATGGCAGGTGGTCTCAACCATCCACTCTGCTATTGTGGCACTGTCACGGCCACCCATCTCATGCTCAACAGCCAGTTTCAATGCTGTCCAGTTGTCCAAAACATCCCTGACTGCCCTTTCAAAGAGCAGATGTGAATCCACACTGGCCATGTCTGGAACTTAATTGAACAGGCTATATTATATTCTTAATCCAATCGAGCACAAATCCACTGGGAAATGTGAACTTTCCCAACTGGCAGAGGTTGAAGAGCTATGGGAAGAAAATCACGGAAGGTTGGCTGACGAGTGGCAAGCACTCACTTATCGATGCGATATTTTAAACGATTTGGTGTTAGCATCAGTCTTGTTCAATGCAGGGTGCAATGCAAATGCGCAATGCCGCAATCAAGTGTGTTGGCTTTCTGCATATCAATGGCCAACTTTTGTGTTCAAAACAGAGTTGAAAAATGTATGTTTTAAAGTTGACCCTGAAGAAACGAATAATTTGCTGAAGAGAACGAATTAATTTTCTGAGAGCCCTCACTTCCTAAATAAGAAATGGGCCACCAAATGTGCCCTTTTGGGACCCTGGCCCGAATAAAATTTCAGTACGGATCACATTTTAAGGTGTTTTCTATTTTAAAACTATAGCCGTGTACCTGTACATCACAGAAAACACATTTTTGTCGTTTGGATGGAAGCTCACAAGAACTTGACAATGCTCCAAATGAACAGCTCCAAAATAGCTCAATTCGTAAAATTTGAAGATCCATACTCCCCATGGAATCACTGTCATTATCACCATCACACCTGTGAGGAACTAGGTCTCATCTCAATGCAGATGGGATGAGAAGAGACCAGGTACAACACACACTACCTGCTACGTGATTGGATGCTAACCAACAAGTTGCTGGGTAGCTAACCATCACAAACAGGGGAGATACGAACAATGGCACCTGATGGAAGTATACCATGGATACAAACAACATGGGAAATCCATGGAACAAATATCACAAATCAGTATCGAAGTCCATCAGCATATTGCAGCTTCTGCGTGGAGAAATGAGATGATCATTCATTGCTGAAATCACAGTTTCACTGGAAATATTGGTTGGACCCATCAACAGGAGCACCTTATGTCCATTTCAATATCAGCATGAAATGAGGGTAGACGAGATATTCAGGTTTGGAAATGGGGGTTTTCCCCGACCTCAGGCCGACGGTCTGAGGTCGGGCCTGAGGTCACCTGGCCGAAGGCCAAGGGTCACCCTCGGCTTGGTGTGCACCCTGGAACTGAAAGCCTGGTACTCACCTGAAAGCTATTACTGCTCACAACACTGCAGAAGCATACGGTAATGGGCATGCACTGCAAATAATGAGGTTTAACATATTGGCAGCATCAATAATGATGCAGGGTCCCATGTTGTTCATCCCTGGAGTTATTGCTGATGAAAACAACCCTACATTTGCAAAACAATAACCATCATAGCCTTTTTTCTTGGTGTGGAGAATGGAGATATTCACAGAAGTATCGCTTGGTCAAAGAAGTGAACATTGATGACGAGCATAAAGAAGGAAGGATTATTGTGGACAAAAGGTTTGCAGACACACTGCATGGATGCAATAAGGTGAGATGTTTGTTGTCAAGAGCAAGGTGCTCCAGATGTTCTGTCTAGTGTCCGCATATGGATGAATGGGATGTTTTATCAAAAAGACCCTACGCCTGCAAGTATATGGTTTTGTTGGATGCATGTCATTTTTTTAACCTGTGGATGGCAACCATGAACAACATGCCATTGCTGACAAAAGCTCAATTGCCCCTCAGACGACTTCACTGGGACAAGGCTATAAGAAAAGCTGCATCTCGGCAAAAATTTTATTCAGGAGGTTTTGAAGCCCATTGTTGATTGATGAAAATCACTCAGAACTGATAACGGCAAGCCAAATTCCGCAGTCATAATGTGAAATTTATTGCACTGGAGCCGAGGGTACCAACGTTGTATGCAACTCTCCTGACAGCTTCCCATCACATGCCGTTTGAGCTTAATTTTTCGCAAACAACATTTCTTCATTACAGTACAGCTGTGATAGGAGCCGCAACTCGATTAAAAAATGGAAAATCAGTGTACCAATAAAAATGTACCCCAGGTGTCTTTTCTCACTTTCCGATAAAGCTGATTTGTCGACAATGATTGCCAAATAAAAAATGGGCTACCATAACCAAAGCTGGATCTGACTAGTGATCTGAAGGTCGCGGGTTCGATTCCCAGTCAGGACACTAGATTTGCCGTGGCACAAATTGTGTGTGCATCCTCCCTCGGCGAGGCACGGTGAATAAGGTCGGAAAGACAGACTGAGTGACCAGTCTGCCAGTCCTTCGAATGGGACATTAAGAAGGAGGACCCGTGTGCAGCATCACACTGCGCACGTTCAAGAACACCCACCAAGTTCCAGGTCCAAGACAGAGGCTTAGCAGGCTACACAACAGAGCAGCCACATATCAGCACAAGTCTCCACCCTGCAGAGCATATTCGGTTTGGGAAATCCTGTGGGTTGGCGTTACGCCGTAAAAATGATCCGAGTTTATTTTCAGTTGAATGCAGTTGGGCTACGATTGTGGGGCATTGTTCTTCTTGCGAGCCCAAGTTGTGCAACAAGGTTTTAGCCGAGCCATCGACATCATGGCACTTCAGGTTCAGGTTCCACAAAAATTAAATCGTTGTCTGCAAGTGATAAGCATGTTCTTGCATATGATGGATTTTCTCTTCTGCAGACCACTGCCTTCAGCGGACCACATGGACTCTTCACCGTAGCAAAAATCACCCAGAAACAATATTCACAAGCATGGCAAAATGAAAGTCAATTTATTTGATTCTTTGAAAAGAAAAAAAAAATGATTTAAGCGTTTGATGTTTCAAAGAAATCAATATTTTCATGAATGTGCACTCGTTACCTTGTGTATGCCACAGATATCCTGAAATTGCTTGACCTTCTTTCACAACTGGGTCTTTACTCTTTCACCTTTGCATTTCACGTGCCCACATTGAATTTTTTTTATAGTGGGAAAAATTATGTTTCAGTGCCTTGCCACCACAGCGGTAGCTGGCGTTTGTAAGCCCTTAACTGTTCTTCGAATCGGGCAATAAAGAGAAGAGTGTCCAGAATCCAACAATAGCAAAAACAATGAGCAAAAATAATTTTGATCAGAAAATCTTTATTTTCTGGTGTCAGAAATACTATCTGACTGAAGCTCTCCAAATGACTGAATTATTTTACTTGCAGTACCTCTGAGGAAACACCCGAGAGGGTGGTTGGTTTTGCTTTTGCTGCTCTACCAGATCTGTGAAACCAAAACATGACAAGATTACCAAGGATAGACCAATTCAACTCTGCCTTAACTCTTAACTGGGTACTAAACCAACCACAAAGAAATGATCATTGAACAAAAGTGAGATTGAATTTCGAAATAAAAGCACCTGGATTATAAACAAGATAAGTTAATGTAGAATATCAGCCGAGTCTGTGTCGAATAAAACTTTTGCTCTTCCGCATGCATTTGGTCATAGCTTGCATCACAAGCTTTCAAATTAACCCATGAAGGTTTGATTTTGTACGTTTAACCATTCCTGATGTGAATACTCTTAAGTGGAAATCATACTTCCCTCAATGCTTAAACTTAAAGAGTAGTCGAAAACAGTAGATTCAGCATTTTCGCTCTGTTTTTTGAATGAGGGAGTGAGACGCAGTCCGGTTTGTATCTTCAAATGGAAGATAAAAAAGGAGTTATTCCAAAACTGCGAAGGGCTTCCAAACAGTTTCTAGAATCTGGCGGTGATTTCTCAGTTGTTCTTTGTTTCTTACCTGGCTTTTTGTTACTTTGGGGTCCAGCAGGCTTATTTTGGCATCTTTGTGCTTCGTGTTTGGCTATTGGTGGACCAGGACATTTTGGTCGTGGACCAGTAGATTTGACGCAATTCGGTTGTTCAGAGGGATAACGGAAAACATCAGTGGTGAGGCTGTTGAGAGCCTGTGGAGGAAAAGGGGGCCAACATCCATCCACAGCCGACGGAAGTTTGTGGATATGATTCCCTGTCCCGCAGCAGGGCTTTCGAGTGTGTTGCCATTTTTTGAAGGAGCTCGTGAGGGACAATCCAATTGATGTAGTGGATGTAGAGAGGCCATTGACATTTTGGTCAGGCCAAGTGCAAGGATTTCATCATCTCAGAGTGCTTCTCTCAGGAACTTCCTGAGAAGCAGCTTAATGCTGCAATTACTGCTCGCAACCACGATAATGGTAAACCAAACTTGAGGGCACTTCCACCTGGAGTTCTTGACCTCCAAAACCCTTCACACCCTTCTGCTCTTGCCCCAAATGACTTCTGGCTGTTTACCATCCACAAGGTGGATACTCTCTTAGCTCAACATTGTCGATCAAGGTCTGCTCTAAATAGTGTTGTTTATCATCAGTGTCAAAGATGACTCAGCCTAAATCCTTCAAAGGGTGCCTAGATTGGCAAAAACGATGGCTCGTTTATGCACTGAAAAAGAGGAAGATTTGTCGAAAATAAAAACAGAAAAGGGCCTCTGAACTGTTTCCAGTTGCAAATAAAGGAGCCAATACTGAAACCTTTTGAATGCCCCAAACATTGTAGCATGCAGGGCAATGGGTATAATGGACCTTTATTTGTCATCAAAACACAAATCCAGTAACATGCTGCCAAATGCATGTGAAAATGGTATTGTGCATGCAACACAGCTGCACAGGAAGTTTCACATCGCATATTATTGTGCACAATGCTGCTGAATCACCGACGAAGGAAATCTCACCAGCAACAACCAACGTGGCATTCCATGCAGGCAAGAACTGCACAGCAAACACTGGTGACCATCCTGCAGCCAATACAGACTCCATTGTTGTATTCCACACTGGACCAGCTGCAAGGTTGAATCAGCAAATGACCACTGGTGGCTTTCACAAGCCACATGTTGCTGGAAAACTATCATCTGCGATGTCTTTTCCGTTCAAAGTCAGGCTCGCCTCTGTGTCTATCATGATCTCTTTCAGCAGATCTGCCATGCCTGGATGACTCATCATCACCTTTCTTCTTATCCCGGTTGTTATTCAATTCTCCAGCTTTGTAGCGTTCGTATGATTCGATATCTGGAAAATGGAAAATACTGTATCTGAACTCTGGACCACATATTGTTAGCATTTTGTTTTTATTATTTATATGTTCGTCGCTATGAAGAAATAGAGCTCGGATGCCAATTATGAGAGCTATTGTGGTCTCTAATGAGTGCCAGCAGATGGGCATCAAAAAGTGAACTCAAAGTAAATAGGAAGGGCGTCCGAGAAGTAGGTGCGCTTTTTGTGTAACGCAGCACATTTGTCGGATTTTCATGTTCTTTGTGCGAAAAGAAAGCCCAATTCTTCACCTTTCCGGTTGTCTTAAAGGTGTTTTTTTTTTTTCGGATTCCTCCGACTCAGTTGCAGATGCCATTACCAGTCAAAGGCCATCTTTTTAGTTGCACACAACAAAAGACCAAATGGACTGAACTAAGAAAAGAAAGGACATGGCTGATCAAATTTCCAGAAATCACAACTTCTTTTCCTTCTTTTGTTATTATTTGCGTACACCACTTTACTTGTGTGACTTTTTGCAGAGGGGCGGCTTTGTCAGAAAACAAGGTGTTTGGTCCTGGCATCGCTCGAACCCTCAGTTGGAATGTTCAATAGTTTTCCGTGCTGGTTTCCCATGGAATGGTGCTTAAATCAAAATGTAATCTTTTTCAAATAGACTGAACTGAAAAAAAAACAACAAAAAAACATGTTTTCATCAAATATGTTTTGAATAAAAAAATGTTTTTTTTTTTGTTTTGAAAAACATGTTTTGGCCAAGTCTGTTGAGTGGAGGTTGAAACCAAATTTTTGAGTTTCCTTTCTGTTTTTGGAAAAGGATAATTTACCAAAACAAATTAAAACGCAGGCCTTCATCAAAAAAAAAACAAAAAAACATGTTTTCATCGAATATGTTTTGAATAAAAAAATGTTTTTTTTTTGTTTTGAAAAACATGTTTTGGGCAAGTCTGTTGAGTGGAGGTTGAAGAAAACCAAATTTTTGAGTTTCCTTTTTGTTTTTGAAAAAGGCTAATTTGCTAAAACAAATTAAAACGCAGGCCTCCATCCAAAAATGTGTTAAATTAGACATAAAAGAATATCAAAAATAATCATTGGAACAACGAATTAGAAAGAAGCTATGAGTAGGTACCTATTTAAATTAGATGTGAAGTAAATCCGAAAAAATCTATAGGTACATGGTCGAAAAAGTGCGAATTTGGGCATTTTAAACGAACATTGTTAAAAGTTCTAAGCATTTTGACAAAAACGTTTGCAGACGGACCATCCGGTTTTAAACAGTAAAATGCATCACCGTAATAAATAATTAAAAAATGGCTCTGCAAAACAGGAAATGTCACGATCAGTATTCAATTCGTTTAATCAACAAATTCAAGAACTATAAAAAAGACACCAGTACTACCAACTTATAACTCTGCTTTTTGTTGCAGATTCCTCCAGGCCAAGAGCTGCAACCATGCTCTGACTAATGGAGATGACATTTCCACTATCCGTCAAGTTGACAACAATTCTATCAGTATCATCATCAAATCCGTGAACCTTGAGAAGAAGAGTAAAACAAGCAATCAAGACTGGATTCTGAAATGTCTTCTTCTTCTTTAAAAGATGAATTCCGTTTCCACTCTGCTTCGTTGGAAGAATTATTCTAGGATTCTGTTGCTTGGTTATGTTAAGAGATGGAGTCGTTGTCATTGCAGGCATCGCAGCGCTTCAAAAAAAAATTGAAATAGGATTTATAGGACTAAAACAAAAAATATAGGACATTTAATAGGACAAAGAACAGAATTATAGGACTTTTTAGGACACCTTTATCAGCCATATAATGTGTTGTTTTAAATTATTAGTGAGCTGGATTTTAGTGAAAATGAAAGAAATAAAGAAAAAGAGGCCCACCAGCATCCACCCCCTTGCTGACTTTCATCTGTTTCATCTTTTTAGGCAATAATTTGTTTTTTTACCTATTATTTCTCATGTCAAATAAACCAAAATGGCACTTTTATGTTAATTATCATGTCAAATGCAGGTCCAAATCAATAATCCAAATACAATTCAAAAGTGATGTTCAATCAATTCCAAAAGACAGTAGACACGAAGGTTGTTTCAAGTCTTTGCGCATGATCCCTTGAGTTGGCTTTGTTGATTTTATTGTCATGCTGCCTTGTTCTCGATATGACAAGGGTGTTCACCTGCTTAATTGCTGATTTGCTCAAGACTGTGTCCAGGCAAATTATTTTAAATTACAAATTGGGCCAACAAATTTTTGAAACCGTTCAGAAGAATTCTGACAAATACGCCTGGGAAAGGTCAACATTCATTTGAAATTTGAAGCAAATCGGTCAGCTGGTTTTGTCACAGTTGACATTTTATTTGACTGTGTTTTCTGCTGTGGTTGTAAATAATGGAAATTCGACAGTGTTCAATACACATCTGCATATTCATTTGAATACAGCTGGGCAAAATATGACAAAAATATATGCTGATTTGGAACAAGTTTCGGAGATTCTTCAATATTGCCTTGTTGAAAATTGGATTGTGGATTTAAAAAGTGGAAAAATGAGCTTCCATCACCGACAACGATGCCATTTATCCACGCTGCTCAACGATGGCTGCGAACGAGCTCAAGTTCAATACTTTATCATTTTCTCCAATTATATAGGCCCGATATTCGTCCATGGGCTTTCCTTGGGGTCGGCGCTATGTCCCAGACATTTTTACTCGAACATTTCAAAGAAATCGACCAGAAATAGTCAAAAATCAGAACAGCCACATCATCGATTTTGCATGGCATGAGCATCAAGCCACAACACAAGACCAAGTATGCTTGAGTTTGGAAGGTCACAGCAATATTCAGTGTTTCTCACATCGCTCATTGAAAGACAAATAACTAAAAATAGGACAAATTTACAAATAATAGGACAATGGGTAAAATATCGGACAAAAAAGGTCATTATAGGACAGCTGCTATGCCTGTCATTGTTTTCTGTGCCTTTAATGGTCACACAATGCTAGTGGGTGAAATGGTTCATGTGATTCAGCTTTCGGCAGGTTGGTTGGAAAAATGTTACCCTTTTCTTTTTCAAATGAACACAATCACTCACACATTGCAACACTTGTAGTTACATAGCCAAGTGATGAAATCAACGACACCAAGTCTGCCGCAACAAATCGAACATCATTTTCAAGTTCAGCTAAATTCAGCTTCTTTCAAAACCCTAACGTAGAGACTTTTGAAACCCAGATATCATGATAAAGTATCTCAGCCTGACTTTCATGAAGTTGACAATACCAACATGGCATTAGACACTAACCTGTCCCTCTTCACCCTTGTGGGATCCTCCTGTGATTTTCACTCGGCTTCCTTTCTTGAAAGTTGGTGCAACATGCCCATTGGCATTGCCCATGTTATTTGCAGAAGATGAAAGAAGCTTGCCTGCAGATGACCCAGGTGCTCTCTGTGCACCAAGACCAAGACCTTTTGGCCTAACATCAATGTCTACAGGTTCAATGGTGCTGAAAAGAATGATAAAAAATGGTGAAACCAAAGAAATTTGGAAAACTGCTTGTGTGCCTGAAGCAAGCCATGCCAAATTTAAAAAAAGCCTAAAATT
>JASGXE010015178.1:0-34325 GCA_030068105.1 Sinentomon sp. SZTP_YWyxl | reverse complement strand
TCAACAAGAGGGATAAGGTATATCTTCTGTGAGAGCGATAAAGGTATTGCGCATGAAAAACACACCTGTGTCCACTGGCATTGCCAGCACGATTATTGTAAGCTCCTCGGCTGTATGCTAATGATTGATTTTTGCATTGGTGGTGTGGCTCTTGGAGGATAGAAGCCAAAATACCTTACAATGGCACTGCCAGGATAGGATGCCTTCGTGAGGCCGTCTTTTTCGCAAAGTGCTCGAGCCGAGATTGTGTTTCTCCGTGATGGCTTCACCAGAATACAAATTCCGGGTTGCTTTTGCTACTTCTCCGGTGCCCCAACGGACCACAGCTGCGGTGGGTTGGTTTGAGCGTTCTGTGTTTTTTCTCGCTCCAAGAAATATTTTGGCTGGGACTCTCGTTTTTGAAACAAGATCGACTTGCAAAGCCAATCCGGAAATCTGCTGCTCTGACCGTTAAAGAGTCACTGCCAAAAACAGCCCGCTGCTGAAACAATGCGGCATGGAGTGACACGAGGTCGTTTTTGGACAAAAAAGCCGGTCAACTGGTCCCGGCGTGGCAAATGGCAATGGGCTCGGCGCATGCATTGGCAGCGTACGAGAAACTCATTAATATTCATGCCGCATGTTTCGCCAAATGCCGTCATCCGCAACCATCCTACAATGCAGGCCTCAATGAACTCGATACATACTATTCTTCATTTCGTTCTTAAAATGTGGCCATGTTCTCTGTGAGCCACCCTGTGTTTCCAGTTGGAGTCAGCAGGAAAACTCCAGCAAGATGGGTTAACAGCGAGATTCACCCGTTTGCCATTTGCAATGCCGTTCATTTTGTGCCCTGGACTTGGAAGTTGCCTATACCGGGTGTCGTGAATTGTCTCGAGTTTTGGATTCTTCCCAACAAAATGGCATTCCACCATTTGCTTCTTTCTGCAGCAGTGCGCTCAATTTGCAGGTTTGATTTTCCCACCTCAAAACTCAATCTTCCCATGAGAATCGTGAAGCAACTTTTGGTTTCGATTTTTTTCATTTCCTACTGGATTCCAAGGGTTCGCAGGCTAATCTTGAATCCTTGGAAACTCGACAAAACCTTGACTTCTAAATATAGGCCTTATTGAACCCTCGGAAAACATCGATTTCATGATTTTTTGGTAAAACCCTTGAAAATTGTCCTACGCTAGAATTCTGAGCACTCCTGTTCTTGCTGGTGTCTTGCTGGTGTTGCAAGGAACTGTGCTCCTGGCTGGGGGGGTTGAGGAGACTGGGAATCCCTTGGAACTCTGCCGGGGGAACCAGAACATACTTTTTGGCATATGGTCACTGGGCGCCGCTTTCTGTCACTTGAGAAGTCTTCCTTCTCTGGAATAGCCTTGAAAAACCTCGTAAATGTTCCTTTTCCAAAATATCTGGGAACCCTTAAAATTCGTATGGGAATCCCTGGAATTCGAAGAAGAATCTCCGAGTGGAACAAGAGGGATTGGTACATGAAGTAGGAACCCAGAATTGCAACAATGAAAAACTGGTCGAAAACTGTCGATTCAGCACAGAAATCAAACTTCCTCTGATATTGAAATATAGAAGTGTGAAACACAGTTGCTATCTTCAAACTCCATGGGAGTATATCTCGGCCAATTCTCTCTCAAGTTCCTGAATGGGTTGCAACATAAAACACATGGGAACGTTTTTCGAAAACTTGCTGTGATTGGAGAATATCCGAACCCATGCACTGTATTTATCACAATATTTCGAGAAATGGCTCCGTTTTTGTCGGGTGTGCATGCTGTATAACGTAAAAACCTACGTGGAACGCGGTGGCGAATGGTCAAAGATATTTTTGGTATCAGATAGCTGAGATGTTTCTTTCTAAGTATAATGCACACGCGGTAACCTGGCAGAGATAGACTTATGCCCGGTTCTTCCATGCATCTGCGGAGTTAAAATTTAACCCAGAGTTGGCAATGTTAAAATGACATATGCTTAACCGTGTGGGTTATGGTTTAACCTAGGGTTAAATTCTAACTCCTGTTGGAACAACCGGGCATGCGGCTTGTGTGATCCATTCTGGGTGGAGCAAAATGCTCAGGGAAAAGATCGGGCGTTCTGGAATTAATGGAATGTTCGAACGGCCAATTTGTTTTCTCCGGCTTTTTCCCCGGAGGTTTCCTTTCAACACCGGATAATTCCACTGCTGTATAAAGCACTTTCTCCTTTTTGGACATTTGCGATGCAATGCACCAGAAAGCAAAGGAATCTCCAAAATGTATTTTAATCTCGAAATTCGAAAACACCTCATACCAACTCTAAATCGCTTTTTATATGTTTAGGTACATCAACCGAGGTTTTACGTGTGCCTTGAACTTGGCATGCCCACGATTTTTAAGTTTACCTAGACTCCTTCTTTGAAGTAAAAAATTTTCATTTTCTTTTTGCAGGTCGTCACTCTCCATCCCTCCTCCTGATTGGTTCGCCGTTGACGGTCAGGTGATAACAGGGAGAGTTTAGCTTTTTAACTGTCCGGCTCGCCAGAGGAGCATCTGTGCAGAAATCAGACATCTCGATTTCAACTCTTGTTCAACCATTCAGAGCTGTGCTTTTTTACTTGCTCTTGCCCACGGAGCAATCCAGCAGCGGACCCCAGAATACATTCGCTGGACTTAAGTGCCGCGCAATATAGTTGGACAATAGGGATATCATCTGACTGGAAATCTTTAGTTTTCGTTTTCAAGTTATTCTGAAATTTGTGAACGCATGGTGGCTAATGTTTGAGTCGGGGTAAAGACGTTGGAATCATCACTGATGGTAAACGTCATGTGGAAAGGCTCGTGTGTTCCATCGGTTGGCTCTCATTCTGCCTCTCTGCCACGGATGTCATCGCATTCAGAAGGAAATGCTGGATGTCGGAGGGTTATACTGCACTTACCACTGGGTCGAGCCGCCGGCGCCAAGGTGAACTTGTGTATGCCGGTTGGTCATCCGCTACAGTTCCAGTCTGCTGCCACGTTTACAAGGTAAGTATCATGTATCGTCAGTTATTTTCAGTTCACTTACGATTGCAAGACAATTGCTGTGATTGATTTGGTTTATCTTGTGCATGTGTAACTGTTCTTCAATATTGTCTTTTCTGCTCTAACTGCATATGGAATTGTTTGCGTTCAAATTCTGCGCTGGCCATGGATTGATCTCTGAGCCGGCGTTACCACCAGATCAAGAAAAATTGCTGATCTTTTGTCTTCACCATCACGCAGAACAGAACCGACAAAATGGGACCGTGCAGTTTCTTCCCTATTTTCATACTTTGTGAAGCGGAACAGATATTCGCATGCAAGTTTGGATGGCACAGATTCGCCTTCAAAATTAATTATAGGTTATTGCATATGATCGACGATATTGTGATGGGTTGGGTGGGGTCTTATTCTTGTTGGTCTAGCTGCTTCTCATATCGGTCTGCTGGTTTTGATGGATGGTTCGATTAAGGTGAATCACGTGTGCATTTTTATTGGCAAAGTCCAAAAATGCCAAGAGGCACGAAACCTGTTTTCGGCCCCCTCCTCGCAGCGACCAAACAAAAACAAAAGTTCACTTGAAACCTGCGGATGCGTGTTCTCTCGTTATCGTATAATTGGGAAAGTGTCCGAAAGTATTTTAGGCCCCTGTATTTTTCGGTTTTGGGAAACGTTTGCTTTTTTTCTGCTGATGACAATCCAGGTGGTTATCGACACCACAGAGAAAATTTTTCCCACGGCATTCTCCAAGAACAGATTCGTTCCGTTGAACCTTGCTGGCACGTCTTGCGCGCTGCAACTGTTGCGCACGCTGTTAACCACGTTGTCGGACACCCTGTGTGGACACCTTAACCTGGTTTAATGTGTGGATCACGATTTTATGGCTGATATCGATCGATCGTATGAGTGATCTTCGTGCTTGTCTCAGCATGCATTGAAGTTTTTGCAGGACAAGGGTAAAGGTAAACGTTGTTCTGGGATCCGGGGCAAGTCCGGCAACATTATTGAACTTCAGATGGAAGTCCGGTTTCTCTGGACAATTGTTGCCCCTTAGCCTTCTCTGGTGCGGTGTCGAGAGCCTGCAGTTACGATTTTCTTGCCGGGTTTACCCGATTGAATTTTACAAATTTTTCGGGAAATACTCATCTTGAGAGTCTTGTTACTGGACTGATCCCGAGTTTTGAAGAGCCAGCAGGGTGTTCAGGAAATAGAACAGGCCTCATGGCCTCAAGGTGTGCGCAAAATCCCTATAAGTGTGTCTCCAATTTCGCCAGAAAGATGGCAGACATGCACTATCTCTTCAAATGGCCGACGTTCAAGTTTATTCCAGCAACCCCTCGGCTTTGAAAGTCCAAACCCTGATCGACAGATCTGGCGCGCTTTGCACAAGAAAGCGCCACAAACGAATGACCGCAGCGAAGCGCTGAACAGCTTCCCTTTGCCACTCTCCTGGCTTTCCAATTACAACCCTGTATATCAACGGAACTTTAATGGTCTTGACGCAATTATTCCGTATTTTTTCCATCGCAATGTCAATTTGGAATGCTTGTTTGTGTGCATTGATAAGCGGGGGCTTCACGATGGGTTTGCATTGACGGTTCTGGTCAATTTGTTTCATAATCGCCACACAGTTATATGGCAGCAGTCAATACGAGTGCAGAGGGTCCGGGCTTGCATGGGTGGTCATTGTTATTATTTCACGGGTTTAAGGCATACCTGCCTGCATGCCGTATAACCTTTCTTGTACGAGTATGACAGTTGATTTCGCCTGCGGCCCAGGCAGTCCGGCCATCACATTTTACGGCTTTTTGGAGGCGCACAATATACCAACACAGGAACCTCTTCGTGCCAATATCACCCATGTGTTGCTTGCAAACACGGTAGCCATGGCGACGGTACTTGTCACGCGAAGGTGCGAGCAAGCGAGCGAGCTTGAATTTGAATGTGAAGTATGCTGCTGCTGGTGTTAGGTTTGCCTGGTGAAAGCGGAAGACTGAAAGCCTGGGCATTTATACAGGGTGAAACAGCACACATTTCGTTCAAGTGGCATGTAGGTGGATTTTTTCCCCGCTGCCTGCCTTTGCACACCTGCCCAGCTCTTTGACGTTGTCCAATCATGTGGGTCAAGGTGGGAGCCGTTGTGATAGGGGAAGAGTTGTTGCTCGGAATGACAAAGCGCGCTTTGGTTTTTGCGGGACAATGCATTCGCTATTGGGCCCGATAAAGCCACTGCCCGGCCGACGACCGTGCATCTTCACCTCGAACGGCAATTTTATATCATGGACCATGCTACCCTGGCGAATGTTGACCGAGTTGAATTTGTGAATTTTGCAACTCGGAAATGTTTTTCCCAGAGTTGCATGTTTTTTACGCCTGCACAATTCATCGCGTATGCAACACACATCACAACAATGTGCAGAAATTGCAGCTTTTGAACGGGCAGGGTTTCTTTCATGGGTTGGTTTGGCGCCTGTGAGAAACGTGGAACAAACGTGGGCAGGTAACACTTTCGCGCACTGCGATTACCGCCACTGCCAAAACTACCGCATCCGCCACCGCTCGCATGGTCCAGTGCAATGATACCTGGCATTTGATAGTTTGAGAAATTCTTTTATTGTATCGTTAGATTTTCAATTCCGATTAATTTGCTTTTAAAATTGCAAATGTTCAATCAAGATTTCTGCAATCAAGATTTCTGGAAACAAGTGTCAGAACTTAATATGGTGTTATTTTTTAAGACTGAGAAACGAAAACTACCTGTAACTTCAACATGTCCAAAGTGGGAACTTTCCAGGGAAAGAAACACCGCGCCAAATAAAAGTGTCGAGGAATATCTACACAGTTCAGAAAGCATAAAGTAAATATCAATAGGTGATGGATTCGGGAAAAGGACTCGAAACATTTGGGTGCATTACCTGGGTATTTTCACATAAATTGTTTCCTGCCAATAATCAATGAATCGAAGCAATGTCGACGTGTTTTGGTCAACAAAAGCAAAATAGGCCCTGAACAATTCTCACAAACACAGAATACCTAAATTGTAAGAAATAATCAATCTACGTACCTAACATCAAGGGCCGGGTATCATTTGCGCATTTGAATCCAGAAGGCAATCGCATTAGCTGCATCATATCCTTCGTGAATGCATTCATTGTTGACTATGTTCTGAACTCGTTCTTCTGGCCACCCTGTTTGTCGTGGGCTTACTCACTTCAAAATATGCTTTCAGCCCTACATGAACTATTACTGTCCGGATTGAATGCCGATATGAAAAATCTGGAGTAAAACGTATTCTTATACGACCTACCACAGCACTGTCTCCGTCGCAGCCACTGCCGTTCGGCCGCTTGCACGTTCTAGATTCCTAGCAGTCAGTCATATAGCCTAGCTTGAAAGCATATTTCGTGCCCTGTTATTAATATCCTTTGTCGTTTCTATTTCCGTATAAACGTCTGTTTGAGGAACAGGTAGGCAGGCCTTTAGGCGATACAGGGTGGCCCGTGAGTAACTGAGAAGAGATTTTTGCTTTGTCACTCCACAAGTTGAAAAAAGTATGAGAGATTTTTTATGGTAAAATGGAATCCACGTTGCCTCCCAAATGTGGCACGATGCACGACTGCCGCAAACGTGGACGAATGCTCTTCTGATCTGCGAAGGCCAATTATTTTTGAAGCGAAGACCCGGTTCATCGTTGTCGTAGACTTTTGGGATAGCCGACTTGATGCACTGCTTTAGTTAGGCCCGCCTCTTGTGTGGGTTTTCCTTTGGCCGGCAGCTACTGTATATAGCTCATGCTAAATTTCTAGAATGCAATAGATTTTGTCTGGAATGGTGGGGAGAGTCGTGTCCATTTTGGTAGACGAGTATTGCAGCCTTGCATGCACTATATCAAGTGCATGCCGAAAATGGACGGGTGGTTGCATGAGAAAAGCCATGCGGAGCTATCTGTACAAGCAGTGGAAATATTAGGACGTTATATCCAATTTTCGTATAGCAGAGCATTTTTGGGACTCGGAAGAAATTTGGCCAGTTAAACGAGTACGATTTGACGACCAATCAATGGATCATGGTGTTGAACCGCTTCGATTGCTTTTTACAACGTCAATATGGTTAATCAACAATTATTCGCTTTTTACAACGTCAATATGGTTGATCAACAATTATGAAACTCCTGTCTTCAAAATGGTCTTTCTTTTGACATTTAAAACATACGAAGACCTACCTGCCTGCATACGGTCGAAGAGAATGAACTTCCTCATCGACCTGAATTTGTTATACCCAGGCGATTCTTTGTTTGCCTTCATCAATGCTCGAGGACGAAGGTTTTCTGTCTTTTCAATCGAAAGACAACTTTTGTTGAAATGTGAAAATTCAAAACTTTTCCTTGTATAAAATCAATTGCAATATTTCGCATGCTGCCTTTAGCGTTTGTGGGTGCGCTGCCACCCGTGCATGGTCACACATGCAGGGAGAAACTTTGAATCCATGAATTAGCCTACTGTCCCTTTTGTTTTGCGTTTGCTTCCATCAGTTATGGGGTTATGGTGTAAAAATTACGATTGCTGAATTTTGGCAAAAAGTCATTGCTGCAGAATTAAAGATCCCCTTTTACAACTGTGGTCAAAAATCAAAATATCGATCAAAATATCGAGATTGAGAAGGCTTTCTTGAAATCTGGCGCTTTAATTTCTACCGTTTGCGAGGAAAAAGAAAGAAAAAGCTTCGGCAACAGTTAAATTGCAAAGATTGTTCTCGTTTTGTCCACGAGCCGAATGTGCCCGGGTACTACGGAGAGAATTATTGAACTGCGGATATACCCTTGAATTCCTAGTCCAAGAGTACACCTATACACGAGACGGATGATGGTAAGGGCAGTTTTGCTCCCGATTTCAGAAACATGATACTCACCTCTGCTGTATGGAGCAGTCGGTAGAAACACTTAAGCACAACATTCCTTCGTCAAATCTTGGTAATCTCGAAAGAAAACACAGGTTTGAATTGTTGGAGCCTTTTTGGGGCACAAAATACCAATCAAGGTTTCAGCGAACCCTGAATTGGGAATGAACCCGCCCACAATCACAAGTTCTTGACTTAAAAGACTCTCGAATCGGAAAGAAGTCTTTGCCTTTGGGAAGGTCCATGCACTCAAGGACGTCAGACCAGCAAATGAAAGAACACGCGAACGAAAGAAGAAAGAACACGCGTATGAAAAGATCTGCTTCAAACAACTTGCCTATAATTTAATTTAATTTACATAATACTTTACATACTTTACTTTACATTTTACAACAACTATGGTAACACAGTTCACGTGGCCTTCCACATTGGCGTAAATAACCACAGATTGGGATTGTTACCTCTCATCTCATCACTCTCAGAAATGATACAAAAGTCACACGAAATCACATCACAGCTGTCATCATCATACACCTTTTCAATTTGCAGCATTCCACAAACACTGAAATACGGTGACATGGAATTTCACCGTTTCAAAGTCGCAAACGAAAGATTGAAAGTCACAGTACAACAATGGGATGCAACTTTCATTGACCTCAGACGCTTTCAAACTCCATATTTCTTGAGCCACCGAGACAAATTGCACTACAGACCAATCGGAGCCCAACACGCTGCCGAAGAAATTTGCAAGTTCACATGTCATTTTTTAGGAAGGCGAACTCGGGTACAACAAAGCCCAACATAATTAAGAGCAGTTTAAACCATTTTTCCGCTGATAGTGGTGGTGGGTTGAAACTGGGAGAGCCTCATAGCATTTTTAAAGCACTTCAAGACTTGAAAATGCTTGTTATCAATTGCCAGTCCATTCGGAAATGCACTAAGGTCCAGTCACTTGACTCCATTCTGTTGGCCTATGATATTGACATTCTGCTTCTAACTGAAACGTGGCTTCACGAAGGTATTAATAACAGCGAGGTTTTAAACTCCAACCAATATGACATATATCGTGCGGACAGACAAAGGGGTCGCGGTGGAGGAGTTCTCATTGGAGTCCGTAAAACACTGTCTTCTTTCCCTAAGGACATTCATTTCCAAAAACAGACGGGGGTTGAACATGTCTGGTGCACCCTGGTCAATGAAGATTCTAGTAAAATTCACATTGGTTGCATTTATCGGCCTCCAAACCTAGGCATGGGTTCAATTGCAGATTTATACGATGTGCTCAAAATTGTGATTAAGGGGGGAAATGGCAATAAAACCAACAAAATCATTTTGGGAGGAGATTTCAACCTGCCAGATATGGATTGGGAGTCTCTTTCAGTGAGAGTGAACTGTACTGATAGACCCAAACATGAATCATTTCTTGAAACTGTTGTGACGTTTGACCTTCAGCAATTCGTCCATTGTCCCACCAGAGCCGTAAACGGTTCAGAAAACATTCTTGATCTAATCTTGTCAAACATTCCCAATCTTAAAATGGAAACTGATGTTATTCAGGGAATTGGGGACCACGGTGCCGTGATAGGAAATTTTAAAACTTCGCTCAAAACAAAAAGGGGGATATGTCGAAAGATTTCCGTTTACAGCCGAGCTGACTGGGACGGGTTCAGAAGCGAATTGAAGTCTGCGCTGCCTCAGTTTAGAACTCACATGAAAGATGCGACTGCGGAAAGCTGCTGGATTGAGTTTAAGACTATTATTCATACCCTGATGGAACGCTTCATTCCTTCTAAGACTGTTAATTGTGACAATTCGTTTCACCCATGGATTAAACCAGAATTAAAACGTCTGCTGCGGAGAAAAAGAAAAGCTCATGCGCGGCTAAAGACAAAATTCAACGAGGACGAAAAACAAAAATTTCGGGAGCTCAGAAAAACTGTGAAACAACAAACGGAGGGCTCGCTCAACGAGTTTCTGACTGAAGCATTCGAAAGCGACAACAAGAAAAAGTTTTGGAACTTCATCAAATCGCGCCGTGCAACAAAAACATTTTCATCCCTGAGGAATGCCCAGAATGAATTGGTATCCGACTCCAAGGAGAAGGCAGATTTGCTCAGCAGCGTGTTTAGCAGAGCCTTCACCTTTGATAGTCACACTAGTAACATTCATGATTTTTGCCATAATCCATCGTCTCCCAGAATGCCCGCAATCATTATAACCCTAGATGGTGTTAATAAACTGCTCTCTACAATCAACATTAACAAGTCACCTGGGCCTGACAAGCTTCCCGGGAGAATCCTCAAAACTCTCGCCACTGAAATCTCTCCCTTTTTCTCACTCTCATATTCCAACTTTCTCTGGACACGGAAACTGTCCCATCCGACTGGCGCAGTGCTCTTGTCGTCCCCATACCAAAATCCGGTTCTCCCGCAGACCCAGGTAACTACAGACCAATTTCGTTAACATGCATTGTTTGTAAGATTTTCGAACATATCCTGTTCACGAATATCTTCTCACACGTCAGCACGAATAAACTTCTTAATGATATGCAGCATGGGTTTAGGAGTGGTCTGTCCTGTGAGACCCAACTTTTGGAGTTTTTCAATGATCTTTCAAAGTCAGTCGACAACATGAAGCAGGTTGATGCCGTTTTTTTAGACTTCAGTAAGGCATTTGACAAAGTCCCGCATTCTCGATTAGTTAAAAAGCTAAAAAGCTATAACTTGGACCCCAATTGCGTTGCCTGGATAAAAAGCTACCTCAGGAGTAGGGTGCAGATGGTTGTGGTGGATGGACAAGAGTCACGGCCATGCAATGTCACATCGGGCGTACCTCAGGGTACGGTTTTGGGGCCTTTGCTGTTCCTGCTTTACATTAATGATCTCCCCGCTTGTATTGGATCACATGTTCGCCTGTTTGCAGATGACTGCGTCATTTATCGTGTGATCAAGGACCGTAGAGATTGTGAATCTCTGCAGAGTGACATTGCGGCAGCACTGGAGTGGGCAAACAAGTCGCAAATGGAATTCAATATATCTAAATGCGAAATGGTCACATTTTGTCGCCGCCAAGACCCAACGAATTTTGCTTATACCATGGGGTCGTCTGAGCTTAAGAGGAGTTGTGACTACAAATATCTTGGTGTTTTGTTCTCAGATGATTTGAGTTGGTCCAAGCACGTCGACAGAATCTCTAATAAAGGGCTCTCTCTTCTTGGCTTCATTAAAAGACATCTGAGTCGGTGTCCCCAAACGGTGAAACTCTTGGCTTACAAAACTTTGGTGCGCCCTGCTCTGGAGTACGCAAGCCTTGTCTGGAGTCCTTTCAACGGCAGCCACTCGGCCCAGATTGAACGGGTGCAAAGAATTGCTGCCAGATTCGTATGCTCTGATTATAATAGAGAGTCAAGTGTCACAGCGATGCTAAAGGAAATTGACGTTCCCAAATTATCAGACAGAAGAAAGGTCGCGAGGCTGTCCATGCTCCAGAAAATACTTTCTGGCAAAGTTGGTATTTTGCTTCTCCGGAAGTTGAACGTTCACGAGTTCCATCAATTAGGCATTTGAACGACAGCAGTTTTAGGCACATCCTGGCACATTCCAATACCTACTCGGGTTCTTTTTTTCCAGCTACGATTAGGCATTGGAATAACCTTCCGAATGAAATAACGGAAATAACAAATGTCGATCGCTTTCGAGTGGAGACTCTAAAATATGTAAGGGCGAATCCAGATCGTTTCCTTTGACCTTAATTTATCAAGCCGTGCCACAGGCTCTTGCCGTTTGCACGTTACAATAATAATAATAATAATAATAATAATAATAATAATAATAATAATAATGCTGTGATGTCTGACATTGCACAGTGCAAAACCTCGCCGTTACTTGGCCTCGGCCCGTGCGGTGGGTGTAACCGGGGAAACCCGAGATGGACATAACATGAAATACCCAATAATAATAATAATAACCCACCCGACCTGGTATCTGTCTTTTGACAGATTTTTCCACCTCCCCGTGGTGGGTGGGGGGCAACGTATGTTGGTGACTGATTTGACATTGGCACCACCACGGTCACCGACGCCCTGAGGCAAATGGAGGTAGGGTGGGACAGCTGACCTCGCGGCCAAATAGCCTCTTGGATAGGTGAACGGGCAAGAGATTGGCTGTGTCTGCCGTCCCGGCGGCCAAGCAACCTCTTGGACAGGTGAACGGGCAAAGGGACGCTTCCAGATTATTCCTCAGGGTCCTGATGACTCCGGCGGCCAATGAGTCCCTTGGATGGACGAACGGGCAAAGGAGGATGGGATACGGCTAAGAGAACCAGAACCCCGCGCTTGTCCCGACTTGTCGGAAGTATCCCGTGTGGCCGGCGGGGGCGCGAGGACCCAATAGACAGGCTCCCGTAAGTGGGTTGACGGCTCGCCACGGTGTAAAGTTGTTCCTAACACAAAAACAAAGAGAAAACGGACGGACCCTTTGGTATCAAACCCCGACAGGTGCCGTACTACGCCTGTGCCTGGATCCGACGGGGATGTGCAAACACCCCCTGAGGTTACTGACCCCCATTTGGAAACTGAACCCCACAACCCCGGTGAACAAGCGCCAGACCACCAGGCGCCCCCTGTTGACAGTGCTTCGGCAGCGGCTTCGGCCACTTCGCTTCCGACCACCAAAGCAGGAAAACCCAGGCAGCGCATGACATGGTCAACTGAAACAAACGAGATGGTCATGCTCTGCTTCTACTTTGCCACGCAGCTGGAGACTTCTAAAGGTCCCTACGTGCAAAAAATGTTCAATTTGTTTTGCGAAGAGTTCCCCGATTTAAAGATTGATGCGGCAAGGCTGAACTGTCAAAAGAACTCCATCATCAAGAATAAGCTATTATCTGAAACACGCCTACATGAACTGAGAGAGGAAGTTAGACAGGGATGGCGGGATCATGAGAACAGGCTGAGGGAGAACACTTGCCAAGGTGCGCAAACAAATGAGGGATTGAAATAGTGCCGGTAAGCGCAAGTCAACCAGAGGCTAGGCAGGAAACAGAACTGGGAACCACTCAAGAGAGCGAAGGAGACAATGGGGACGCCCCAGTTGACCCGGTGATTGAGAAATTAGGATGTGAATTTCATAAGGCATTGCTAGAATTCGAAGGCATGGACCCGGCCCAAAGGCCAAGCATCCCCAGGCAGGGAACATCATGCAGATTCGCACAGCTGGTTGACCAGTTGAACCAGGTTATTCTGCCATCACACATAAACATCAATAGCTCATTTCAGGACATCCACACTGCCATTTTCTGTGCTGCCGTTGCTGCAGCAAGGTGCAACGGTGCAAAAATTGGACAGCCACACATATTCACCCGACGCCTCACCCCTGCCTGGGAACGTCGCCTGGAGTCCAAAATCAGTGCAATTAGGCGTGACATAGGTAGACTGTGCCAATACCAGTTGGGAAATGCAGGAAAGAAGGTTAGGAGACAAGCACAGCAAATTCTGAAAAACAATCACCATGCGAGAGATGAAGGCAATGAAGGAATTGTAGGCGTGGTTGACACGCTAAAACAAAAGCTGAGTGCATATTCTAAGAGATTGGAAAGGTATAAAAAGAGCGCTAAGAGGAAGCAAGAGAACAAAACTTTTCAGAAGAGTGAGAGATTGTTTTACAGAAATTTAACTGAAAAAATTGCAACACCCCATAATAACGGTCCTCCAGAACCCGGTGAATTAGGTAAGTATTGGTCGGAACTTTGGTCAAACCCTGTTCAGCATAATCCTGGGGCAATCTGGATTATGGAAGAGGAGATCCGGGGATTAGAGCTTGAGGAAATGCCAGAGGTAAATCTTACTGTTGAGGATGTGGTTGCAGTGATTAGGAGGACTCATAACTGGAAATCTGCTGGTATAGATGGCGTGCAGAACTACTGGTATAAGAAGTTTAGTTGCACACATGGACATATAACACGTCACCTTAATGAATTTCTGAGAGTGCCGACCTCGATGCCTGAATTCATGACTCAGGGCATAACCTATCTTAAGCCAAAGGACGATGATACCAGGAACCCTGCAAAATTCAGGCCCATCACATGTCTACCCACAATATATAAAATTCTGACGTCCTGTGTTACTGAGAAGATCTATGCCCACTGTGAAAGAAATAAAATAATGGCTGAACAGCAGAAAGGTTGTAGGCGGTACTCGCAGGGCTGTAAGGAACAGCTTTTGATTGATTCTGTAGTTATTGGTCAGGCTCACCGAACACGAAGAAATATTCACACCTGCTATATAGACTATAAGAAAGCTTTTGATTCTGTTCCCCACTCATGGCTCATACAAGTCCTCAACATGTACAAAATCAACCCGGTGACTGTGTCATTCCTGGAGAACGTAATGGCAAAGTGGAGCACAACACTTAAACTCACACTAGGCGACACCAGCATAACCACACAACCCATCCAGATCAGAAGAGGTATATTCCAGGGGGATTCACTCAGCCCTCTCTGGTTTTGCCTCGCACTGAACCCACTTTCAAACCAACTCAATAGCACAGGCCACGGCTACCACATCAGACACAATGCAACCACCAAACACACACTCTCACACCTTCTGTACATGGATGACATCAAACTTATGGCATCCACCGAATCACATCTCCATCAACTACTCAAAATCACCGAAACATTTTCAGCCGACATCCACATGCAGTTTGGGCTGGACAAATGCAAAACCCAGCACATCACCAACGGTGTCAGGGAACTTGTGGGGTTCGAGCTCCAAGGTGGGGACGTCATAGAACCCATGGAGGAGGGAGAAACCTACAAGTACCTTGGCATCCAGCAGTCACGTCTCATAGACCACAAACAGATCAGGACAGACATCACCAACTCATACCGGGACAGGCTCGTCAACATCCTGAAATCACACCTCAGCGGCAGAAACACCATCAAAGCCATAAACACATATGCAATTCCAAAACTTACATACACCTTTGGAATCATCAAATGGTCACAAACAGAGCTAGAGCGCCTCCAGCGAATGACTCGAACGACGATGACGAGCCATAGGAAGCATCATCCCCATGCATGTGTTGAGAGGATGAATCTCCCCAGGAAAGAAGGTGGAAGAGGTATTGTAGATATTGTTAATTTGCATAATAAGCAGGTGAATTGTTTGAGAGGATATTTTGGGAAAAAGCAGAGAGAATCCCCACTACATGAAGCGATCAGCCTCGCAGATGCCAATCACACACCACTCAACCTCCAGCAATCAGATTCATCACTTCCAATCACAACCAAAGCAGAAAAGCACACATCATGGGCCCAGAAAGCTCTCCACGGAAGACATCACTTTGACCTCAGCCAATCACATGTCGACATCGAATCGTCGAACGCATGGCTGACTCGAGGTGATCTCTTCCCGGAGACCGAAGGGTTCATGATTGCTATTCAGGACCAGGTTATTGACACACGCAATTACAGGAAACACATCCGGGAGGAGGCCATAAGAGATGACTCCTGCCGCATGTGCCATTCATCACCTGAAACCATTCAGCACATCACCTCAGGTTGCAGGATTCTGGCTGACACCGACTACAAACATAGACATAATCAGGTTGCCAACATCATCCACCAAAAGCTTGCAGTCAAACACAAACTTGTTTCACAAACCGTTCCGTATTACAACTACACACCACCTGCTGTTCTGGAAAATGCCACACACCGGCTTTACTGGGACAGAACCGTCATCACAGACAAAACCATACACCACAATAGGCCAGACATCACGCTTGTCGACAAACAAGCCAAAACCACCTTTTTCATTGACATCACAATTCCTAATAACAACAACCTCACCACAGCTCACACAACCAAAATCACCAAGTACACAGATCTGTGCATAGAAATACAGAAACAGTGGAGGATGGACAAAGTGGTCACAATACCAGTTGTTGTATCCTCCACTGGCCTCATCCCCAAAACACTTCACAACAGCCTCAACACACTCGGTCTTCACAGAAACACCTACATGGAACTCCAAAAAGCAGTTATCATAAACACATGCCATATCGTCAGGAAATTCCTGAACGACACCATCACACATCAGCAAACACTATCACATCAGGAACAGCCATCATCACATCAGGAAGGTGTCACGAACCAACACGAATCCTCCACCTGATCAGATCCACCATTGGCTTTTGCAGGCTGAAAACTGTGCAAAAGAAGATGTTCGTGTGTTGTTTTTGTTTTTCTTTGCATTGTTTTGTTTATTTTTGTGTGTTTGTCCTGTGTTCTTTTTGTTTGTGTTGTTTAAAGAAAAGGTCAGATACCGGTGCATAGAGGTCTGGGGTTCAACCAAGTGCAATGAGAGATAAGAAGCCGGAGTGGAGCTAAACCTTTGCTAAACGTACCCCAGACCTTGGCCCAACAAAACATCATGAGGGTCAGACTGAAGCGCTCACAATATTTTCCGTTAACATGCGCATATGTGATTTTTGAAGTGCTCTTGAGGTCCCAGGTGCGAGACCTGGGATCAGATCCGATCCGGTGCCTTACACGGGGTTGATAAAGTTGAGATCTGGGAACGGGTCGGGGATCCACGCCCAGATCTAAGCCGGTAACCAGCCCGGAGTCGGCGGCCCATGATGGCGGCCCCCCACTGCGTGGTCAGTGCAACCCCGCTTTCACGCAGCTGGGAAGAGGGAGTGAGCGTACTGCTGGCGAACGCCGCTGGTGCTTCCGTGACTCCCTGCGCTTGTCAACTGAGCAATATGCCGGACAGCGCTTCGCCGCGCGACTGACGCAAGGCGACCCATTCCCCCGTTGTAATGTGCCGGAAAGGGGAAGTTCGGCGAGAGCGTGGATGAGGACATGCGTGCGACAGCCCAGACCAAGATGCCCAGGGTAAGCGGCTGGCAGCGGACCGAGCATCACCCAACCTCCCAGCATCCGCCCTATCAACAAGTTACTGCGACTCTGTAAGGAATTCTCAACCTGTGTCCCTTTAAGGGGGAAAGAGTGGCATTAACAGCCACACAACACAGCCCATCATCACCAGGAATGCATGGCACTAAAGGCCACGCGAACACATGCCCCACGTCTCCTCTGTTGTGTCCACCATTGGACCTGCAGTCTACCGGGTACACTCACTCTGTCGCTCCCCCCGGGATGCGGCAGACGGGGCTGCCAACTCCCGCTGGGTGTGGCGGACTGAATGTACAAACTTTTCCACGTGGCTCCCTCTCAAATATCAAGAAGGTGGTCATGTGAACTGGTCAATCACCGTTAGCCACGCTGGGTATTCACTCTGAACTCCAGCATCCGATTCACCATCACGTTGGTTGTATACTCCAGTAACAAACCCCCAAACCAGTGAGCAAGCTCCGTTGCGGCAACATGTCCTCGGTCAGGTATATACGAAAGAGAAAACACCGGGCGAAACAAGGCTCCTTGAGAAAAGAAGTGTTTGGAATTTGTCGATACAGTGCAAAATACCAGCCCGAAACAGTGCAACCCCCTCCAGCTGCGTGACACCCAGCGAGATCGTTTCTTGGCTTCGGGACGAGCGGTCTTTAGTTCCGGGCTTGTCCCGAGTCTCACCTTTGAAAATATATAATAATAATAATAATAATACTGCCCCAAAGAATTTTGGGGGCAGGGAGCACACCGCTCCATGGTACTTACAATTTCGTTTTTAACAACATCGTCAAATAAGTTAAAAAAAAAGGTCGGCAGGTAAAAACAAATGGCAACAATAAAATAATGCATGAAGTGCGTGAGAAGTCGCTCCCATTTCACTGACGCATGTAATTTAAATGAGGGGGAGGGAAATGCCTTATCGAGCTATGTCTATTTCAGGAGTGCTTTGGAAACAACAGCGACGGAGTGTCGAGGGAATTCCAATCTCTTATGGTTTTTGGAAAAAATGAATTCAGAAGAAAATTGTGTCTAGGTGTTGGATATGAAAAACAAAACCCGTGGTCGGAACGGCGTTGAACTGGTTTGAGGCGATAGCAGTCAGGCAGAGGAACAGGGCATTCTTTTGCAAAACAAGGTCAGAAAAAATTTTGAGTCGGCGGTTACGTCGTCTATCACGAAGGGGTTCGAGTTGGAGGTCTGACAAGATTGCTGAAACGGAGGCACAGCGACGGAAGTTCCCGGAGATAACCCTGGCAGCACGTCTCTGGGTACTTTCTAAAATATGAATCTCGGAAGCAAGCATCGGGTCCCATGCAGCGCTCGCGTATTCCAGCACTGGCAGCACAAAGGACATATATGCCTTCCTTCTTGCTGCAGGAGTCGAAAACTTGAGATTCCTTTGGATGAAGCCGACAAGCCGACTCGCTCTTGACTTAAACTATAAACTTATGTCTTTCCACTCGAAATGAAGAATTGAAATCATGGAAAGGTGGGTTCCTCAAATGTTTTTGGGTGAATCCATGTTCGGGCGTCATCCATCAGGGAGGCGAAATAATGCCACCAAAAAGGTGGAATCACGTGAAATCACGATTGTGGAATTGGTGAAAATCCATGAAAAAGGCAGTGATGTGCCTGATTGGTTAATTTTCAAGATTGGAAACGCCAGATGCATTGGCGAAAGTCGAGGTCGCGCGCGAGGTGTGGAGTTGAAAAAGGCAGAATCACCCAAATCTAAAAAATTGGTGGAACTGCCGATATATGCCGCCAACATTCCATGCACCCCATGAACTATGCCTCATGATGGGACGTTGGTTTCCAAAATCGATGTCACTGTTTTGCCTACATGCTGAAAACTATTAGTCATTGCTCAGCAGAGAGTTTACGTATAGTTGAAAGTTTCTAATGTTGGAAGTAAATAGGCCTCATAAACTTGATAGGTTGATGAGCTTCAACCGAGCAACACAAGAAAATCGTGTTGCTTTTCTCAATCCAAAATTGCTCGCATCCAAACACCTCAACCGTTCTCGATAGTGTGGTCGAATGTGGCCAACATATCAGCAATATCACCCATTTGTGGCCTTCACTTCATAGCTCTCTCTCTCTTTCTCTGTGGCTATATGAAATGAGACTGCGTTGTCTCTTCATATCTCTGCCTGTTTTGATGTTGATGCCTTCAGCATGGTGCGATGTCAGTGGTATTATATCTGCATTTTATGGCGAATTGCGCGATGCAGGGAAAAGGTGGGAAATAATTATTTTTTCGCCTGTAGCAAACAACCACAGCAGGTCAATGCTCCAGAAATAATGCAGTAGTTGAAGCGGCATAACTCGCACACACACACACACATGCATCGAATAATAGTCATGTGGAACAATTGAATGCCGAGTTTTTATGTGCTCTTTTTTCTTCTTTTGCTCCACGTATATCTTTTTGCTTTTGTGGTTCCCTGGTTCCCATTATAATATCATTATGGCTGATATTGTATTTTGCTGCGCTGGGACTGCTGCAACGCAGTCTCCTGCTACGTATCATCCGTCAGATGGTTTCCACAAAACCTGGTCGTGCAATTGTTGCAGCCGGGCCGGAATTTGCTGTGTTCGAGTCGGGATATGCTCGTTGCAGTCAAATCCAAAGTCGTCGCTTCAACCAAAAATCACCGGGTATTGTTTGGATTCCGGAATCGACAGTTTAATGTTGCAAATGCTGATTCGTGTGAGATTGTTGCAAGCCCCATTGTCCCCTGCCAAAATGCTTTTTTATTCACAACCGGCTTGCAAATGCAGAAATGCACAACCCAACCTGATGCCACAAGCGCACGACCTTGCTACAGTCGAGAATACGCTACGTTTGACTTCGCCAAAGGCTTTCGACACAGTTTGACTAATGAGAGCATCGTGCTCAGCTTGAACGCAGATTGAGGTTGGGTTCATCAATTGCATGATTAATTAGGTCTGTGCTGCATTGCTCTTAAATCAATTAAAATGAGAGTAGGTTCTCGTGTTGCGACTTGCGAGCTTACCGCTTGTCCGACCCTCGTGGCGCAGTGGTTAGCGCGTCGGACTCGTAATCTGAAGATTGCGGGTTCGAATCCCAGCTGGGACACGAGATTTGCCGTGGCACTTGTGTGTGCATCCTCCCTCGGCGAGGCACGGTAAATGAAATTTGCCATGGCACTTGTGTGTGCATCCTCCTTCGGCGAGGCATGGTGAATTCGGTCGGAAAGACAGACTTAAGTGGCCAGTCTGTTAGTCCTTCGGATGGGACTTTAAGAAGGAGGTCCCGTGTGTAGCATCACACTACGCACGTTAAAGAACACCTAGCTCCAGGTCCAAGACAGAGGCCTGGCAGGTTACATGAACACAGAAGCCACTTGGTATCACCCGCCGATACTCGACGTCGGTTCCTGCGGGTTGGCTGTGCCATAATACCGGCAGTATCGGCAGTTGTGACTGAGGTCTTGGGACCTGGAGCGGTGGGTGCTGTTGCGATTGCCCTCGGGAGTATGCCGGTACCTCGCCGGGACCCTTGATTGGGTGCCTGGAGCGGTGGGTGCTGGAGCAGCTACTCTCAGGTGACACTTGCCAGTACCTCGCCGGGACCATGGCTGACGACACAACAAAAACATGAACGGTCGGACCACCAGCCCAAGGCTATCTGTCCATAAGACCCAAAGAAGAAGAAGAAGAAGAAAGGCGGCGTTATGGAACCACTCAATGATTCCAAATTTTATATTTTTCGCTGCCAATGAATGAAACCTTTATCCTTGGACATATTGATTGATTTCTATATTTTCCGTATTTTTGGAGTTTCCTCCTTTTAGTATCACACAGGCAAAAGCCGCCCAAAAAGGTGAAAAGCGTATCTTTTTCATTGTAACTATGGCAACCCAGTGGGTTAATTTCTGGTACTGATAAATTTCGACATGTTTTGCCACAAAATGTTTTCGGAACATTTCGCCAACGCTGCTATTCATTGGCACCGCTGTAAGTCTGTCAGCGGAGAGATCATACTAGCTGCGGCTGGAGCTCGTAAGCTCCTAATTTGATGAAAAGCATCTTAAACTCAACTTACCCAACCTAACCTCACCCAACCTAACCTAACCAACCCAACTTTACCGAACCTAACCCTAAACCTAGCCTAACTTATCCTGACCTAACCAACCTTACGAATCTGAAGAACCCATCCAAACCAACATAGCCAAAATTACATTAGGAGCTTACGAGCTCCAGCCGTTTCTGAGATCATGACAGGGGTAACGCTAACTCCGAGCTGCGAGGTAAATTTTTTCCATTGGAGCAGATGGCAAAAATTTACCTCGCAGCTCGATGTTAGCGTTACCCCCGTCATGATGTCCCCCCCGTATATGCCCCAATGACTGACGATAATAATATTTTAAGTCGGTTTGATCAATTATACAATATATGAGAATCCACCGGTGTCTGCGCTGAGCATGCAAGACATGGGGAAAATAAGAAGGGAGGGTATTTCATTCACGAACAGTAGAGGGAAAAAAAGCTGTTAAAGTGCCTGTTAAATTTCAAGATGGGATATTCAATGAAATGGCCATTATCGGTGCGACGTGGAACAATAAAATTCTACCGGAGAAATGTGGCGGGAGATACGTGCAAATTGTGCATTTGTTGTGTATGCATGATAATGGGAAACCCATAAAAGCAATTCAATTCACCCTGTATACCTACTTGATAGATTCATGTCGGTGCTGAAGACTGAAAACACCCAAAAAATCGCGCAAGGGGTTTTTTGGAGAGGGCTGGGTTTGCAGGTATCCGTTTTGAGCACAAAAGCTTTCTTTGAGCCGAAAGCTAAGTTTTAGAGAGCCACTATCACGATAATTCTGAGGCCTTGATCTTGCTAGTGATAACAGTGCATCAGACACTAAATATCTGCAAGGATCTGGGACCAGTTTGAATAATAGTTGAGAAATCTGCTGTGCTGAGGCCTTGATCTTGCTAGTGATAACAGTGCATCAGATGCTAAAAATATCTGCAAGGATCTGGGACCAGTTTGAATAATAGTTGAGAAATCTGCTGTGCTGAGGCCTTGATCTTGCTAGTGATAACAGTGCAACAGACGCTAAAATATCTGCAAGGATCTGGGACCAGTTTGAATAATAGTTGAGAAATCTGCTGTGCTGAGGCCTTGATCTTGCTAGTGATAACAGTGCATCAGACACTAAATATCTGCAAGGATCTGGGACCAGTTTGAATAATAGTTGAGAAATCTGCTGTGCTGAGGCCTTGATCTTGCTAGTGATAACAGTGCATCAGACACTAAATATCTGCAAGGATCTGGGACCAGTTTGAATAAGAGTTGAGAAATCTGCTGTGCTGAGGCCTTGATCTTGCTAGTGATAACAGTGCAACAGACGCTAAAATATCTGCAAGGATCTGGGACCAGTTTGAATAATAGTTGAGAAATCTGCTGTGCTGAGGCCTTGATCTTGCTAGTGATAACAGTGCATCAGACACTAAATATCTGCAAGGATCTGGGACCAGTTTGAATAATAGTTGAGAAATCTGCTGTGCTGAGGCCTTGATCTTGCTAGTGATAACAGTGCATCAGACACTAAATATCTGCAAGGATCTGGGACCATTTTGAATAATAGTTGAGAAATCTGCTGCTGTGCTGAGGCCTTGATCTTGCTAGTGATAACAGTGCAACAGACGCTAAAATATCTGCAAGGATCTGGGACCAGTTTGAATAATAGTTGAGAAATCTGCTGTGCTGAGGCCTTGATCTTGCTAGTGATAACAGTGCATCAGACACTAAATATCTGCAAGGATCTCAGACCACTGTGTAGTTAATATAATCTGTGCTGAGTTGCGATACACTCATTTGTGAAACATCTACGGAAGTTCGGATCAAAGTTGAACAATTGCGATCTGTGCAACAGTGCCGAAGAAAGATTTTCTCCTGACTGAACCAGAGGAAGAATCCTGCGCTGAATGAAGATAATAGATAATTCATCACTGGATTGTTGCAGATAACGTGCTCAACATTTTGATCCAGAGAGAGAAGTTTATCTAAATTCCTGATTATTCGAAATTGTTTTTATCTTTTTAGCTAGTTTTCATCAAATCCAATTAATTTGCAAAACGTAATTTTTTCTTTGTTTGGATTGTTCTTGTGCTCCCCGTTTCTTTCTTTATTTGCATTGCCTCTCAGTTTCATTTTCACCCAGGAAAATGACGCAAGGAAAATTGGTTCAACAGCTGTTGGAAGTCGTCAGCATGCAGTCCAAGCAGATCGAGCTCCTGATCCAGGCCATGAAAGTGCAATGCTCCAAGTCGGTGTGTCGATGCAAGCCAGAAGCCGGATCCAGTCCAGTTAATGATCCAAAGAGTGTTAGTCCCCTGCGGTTGAAGAAAGACGAAGAAGCCTGGAAAGTGGCAAAGGGTCGAAGCCAAAGAAAACCATCCGCCAAAGCTACCCAAGGGCCAGCACCTGTCCCTACAGCTAACAAATTTGCTCTTCTTTCGCAGGTTGATAACGAGGTTTTGCAGGTTGAAGATGAGACATTCCAGCTCTGAGCAGCAACCGAATGTGGCGTCCAACAAAATTCAACAACGTCGCTGCAAGAAAATCCAAAACTGGAGAGTCAGCAGGACGTGCATCAACGAGGGTGAAGTCCAGGAACCAGAGGTTTTTTCTGATATTTCACAGGTCAACCTAGCTGAATCACTCAAGTATGTGATCGTGGCTGGCGATTCAAACATTCGTCGAGTTGAGAGGAAACTTCTTCCGATCTTGAGAGGCAAGACAGTCATCTCCCATTGGTCCGGAGGCAGGATCAGAGACGTCGAAGAAGAAATCCGAGAGATCCAATCCAAGGTCATCCCACCAGGTGCAGAACTGCAGGTCATCGTCCACGCCGGAGTAAACGACATCCCCAACAGCCACGACCGCAAAATAATGTCTGCTTTTGAAAATCTTTTTGCAGGTATTGAGAAGTTAGCCGTCATCAAGGACCAGGTGGTGAAACTCCACGTTTGCAGTATTCCACTCCGTGAAGACAAAGATAGATTTGTGAAAAAGAGAATCGCAGAACTCAACGGTCACATCGCCTTCAACTGCAGCAAGTGGGGAGCGGAATATCTGGATATCGAACGTTATCAACAAGGAGCGTACCTGGAGCCGACAGACAAAATCCACTACAACGGAAAGGGTTCCGTCCTGGCAGCAGCAACAATTAATAAAGAAATCTATCTTTTTTAGGTTAAGCGATCCTGGAACAGGAGAGGAAAGTCTTTGCTGGAAGAGACCAGCTCCATCCCAGGATCATGACGAATTGTCCGTTATCGTTGTCAACTGCCGCAGTATAGCTAACAAAATCCATGAATTTGAAACCCTTGTTGAATTACACAATCCTGACATAATCCTGTGATGCGAGTCCTGGCTCTCTCCCGCAATTCCCAGCAGTTCTTGTTTTCCGGCTGGCTATGAGGTTGTGAGGCGAGACCGATGCACGCTAGGTGGAGGCGTTTTCATCTGCATCAGAACAGGTCTAGCTCACTACAATGTATCCAATCACATTTCCAGCGAATTTGTTTGCTGTGATGTACTGCTAAAAAATGGCAAATCTGTAAAAGTTATTTCAGCCTACCGCTCTCCGACAGAAAACTTTGATGTTTTTGACAATATCCTAGATGAGCTAACTAGTGGTGATGGTCCGGCTTCGAATAAAGATAAAATGGTTATTAATAGGTGGTGACTTTAACCTCCCTCAACTCGACTGGAATTCTCCCATTCCCTGCCATGAAGCTGCGTGCCAAGCCCAGCGGAAGGTATCCCAAATTGTCGCCTTGGGTTTTGACCAGCTCGTGAGGTCGCCAACTAGAATTACTGCAACTTCTGCCAATGTTCTAGACTTGCTTTTCACAAATTATCCTGAATGTGTCATCGACACGTCAGTAGTTGACGGCATCAGTGATCATCAGATTGTAACATCTAGATTCCATCTCCCTGTCCAAGTAATGTCATCTTTCTCACGGAAAATCTGGTTCTTTAAAAAGGCTAAAACCGCTCATCTCAAAACATTCCTTTCTGACAGGCTTGGTCTCATCTCTGATCTTTCCCAAACGGGAGGTGTGAACAATCTTTGGACTCACATACGTGACATATTTGCAGAGGGCTTGGAGACATTTGTCCCATCCAAGGTCCTCAAGAACTCAAGTAATCCTCCTTGGTACAACAATCAAATTAAGTCTCTCAAGAAGCAATGTAGGACCGCCCACAAACGTAGTCATTATTCGCATGCACACCTTGAAGAATTCAGACGTCTCAGAACCCAACTTAACCAAGCTAAGCGTCAATCTGAAACTAGATACATCCAGAGTGCTCTGCCAGAAGAACTTATGCACAAGCCAAAGAAATTCTTCAGCTACCTAAAATTCAAGACTAAAGGTTCACATTCTTCTGTTCCAGCTCTCAAATCAAATGGAACTTTTGCCTCTGAACCTGAACAGAAAGCTGCTCTCCTTAATCGCTTCTTTGCCTCTGTGTTTACGGACGAAAACCAGAATCTTTCGCAAGAAGGTATCCAGCCGTTTGCAAATGCCGTTGCCCCGCTAGTTGATGTCCAAATATGCAAACCTGGAATTATATCTCTAATAAAGGATCTAAATCCCAATAGGTAAGTCACCTGGCCCTGATGCAATATACGCTAAATTCTTGCAGATTCTTCCCGATACCTTTGCATCTTATCTGGCAATCCTGTTCCAGCGCAGCTTGCAACTTGGTGTTTTTCCTAGTGAATGGAAGACTGCTAATATTACTCCTGTTTTTAAATCTGGTGATAAATCTGACCCATCCAACTACCGTCCTATCTCATTAACTATAGTGTTTGCTCCAAGATATTTGAACACATACTGTGCTCCACATAAGCATCTTATCTGGATTCCTATGGTTTTCTAGTTGATGACCAGTTTGGGTTTCGTAAGGGAAGATCCTGCGAAATGCAACTGGCGAGAGTCATTCAAGATATATCATCTGCAGCTGATTCCAATATAGATATTGACCTGGTCTTCCTAGATTTCTCCAAAGCCTTCGATAGGGTTCCTCACGAGCGGCTTCTTTCAAAGTTGTCCTCGTGCGGAGTGGGTGGCAATTTCTTTAAGGTATTGCGTTCTTTCTTGACCAGTCGCAGACAACGGGTCGTTTTAAATGGCATATCATCTGATGAAGCCCCTGTCACCTCTGGCGTACCCCAAGGAAGTGTTCTTGGGCCACTTTTATTTCTGATCTATATAAACGACCTCACTTCTAATCTATCATGTAATGTGCGACTTTTTGCAGATGACTGCCTCATCTACAAAATTGTTCAGGATCCTCGTGACCGACAGCTTTTACAGTCTGACCTGCTCAAAGTCGAAGAGTGGTGCAAGATAAACCAGATGAAACTGAATGTTGAAAAATGTGCCCTCCTTCCTGTGTCTTCGAAACTAGCCCAGGCTCCACCTCAGTACACTCTTTGTTCCCAGACCCTCAAGTCAGTCGACGAGTATAAGTATCTCGGCCTGACAATCTCTAAGAATCTCTCCTGGCAAAGTCACGTGACTTCCATTGTTAACAAAGCTCATCGTATGCTGTTCCTCACCCGTAAAGCTTTAAGGCAAAGCTCACCCTCGACAAAGTCAGCTGCTTATTTTTCTCTCGTCAGGCCGCTCCTTGAATTCTCATCAGCTGTTTGGGACCCATACAAGATACAAGAAGTCGAAGCAATTGAAAAGATTCAGCGAAAGGCAGCACGATTCGTTACTAACTGATTTGGAAAACTTGATAGCCCTTCTGAAATGGTTAGAGGACTTGGCTGGCACTCCCTTGCAAGCAGGCGGAGGTGCTCTAGGCTTGCCCTTCTTTCCCGGATCTACTTTGGCTGCCCACACCTCTCTGATTTGAAAGCCCTTCTTCAAACTCCATCTTTTGCCTCCCGTAATGACCACAAGTTAAAGATAAGACAAATAGGCTGCCGGAAAGACATCGGTCACTTCTCCATCCTCCCAAGGAGCATCCGTGAATGGAACGCCATGCCTCCACAGGTCGCCAATGCGTTAGAACACATTGAACCTGCGCAATATAGATCCTGGTTTCTTGAAACCCTCTGCTATTTCACTCCCCGGTAAAGCCTGATTTAATTGGATGCAATTATTCTCCCGTTCAAATGATATGCCTTTCGTAATATTTATTTGAACGTTCCCTCATCCATGGCTAACATACTTCTTTTCAGACCTCTCCCTTCGTCTTATGCCTCAAAACTTGTTGAGGCCTCAAAAATCTCTCCTCAATTCGTCTTGAACTTTTGACATTAAAATCTTCCATAACTCTTCCAGTTTCAATTTTCCTTTTCCAAGTTCTGTTTGGTTCTGTTTCAGGAAAATTTGCTCTGTCAATCTAAATTCTGTTTTTATTTGTTTCAGCGTAACAGAAATCCTTATCTTCTTTTTGTTCCAGGATAATTTTCATTTAGCTTTTTGTTTGTTCCTCATGAGTTTTCGTATTTGGCCCATGCCAACTTGGTTTTTCTTTTGTTTCAGGTTAATGTTTTCCCTTCTATTTCCAGGTTAACTTTTGTCTTGTTTTTGTATTTTATCTTCTTCAGATAACATTATTTCTTCTTTTTCCATTTGACATCTCTCTTTTTTTGTGTTATTCTTGCATGCAAAATATTTTGTTACATTGCAACAGAAATCATTATCTTTTTTGTTTTCCTGAATAGTTTATTTTTGCTTAATACCAAGTTATTTTCAGATTAATGCCTATTTTTGCCCTCACTTTCCAGGTTGACTTTCGTTTTAAACATTTTTCAGGACAACACTATTTCTTTTTTCAGTTCGATACGTTTCGTTTTGTTATTGCATGCTTAAAAAAAAACATAGTTAGTCCTATTAATAAGAGTAGGTAGCTGTTAAGAGAACTTATCGCAGAGCAGCAATCGTGCTCTGTCGGTTGAAAATCGTGTGTTCGTTTGAGCTGAGCTCAGTGGTACTCTGTTTAAAAGCTATTAATGAAAAGTGGAGTTATATGACCTTGTTGCGAAGCCAATAAATTGGTCTGTTTTGTCACACAATTCATGGTTTTTGGGTTTACGCAAGGACAACGTGGCCCTCTTTGCCGAGTCACCGGCCGCATGGCTGTCAACTCAGGATGGCAATGATGATGATGATGATGATGAAAAGATGGGTGGGCGTGAGCAGGCGATTTCATCCGGGTTTTCACTGCACTTTTCTCTTACGGCGACGCAAAATCGGATTTTTGGTTGGTGTAGGGCCCCTGAATTGTCAGCAACCAATTGCGCAGCCGTGCTGTTCGTGTTGACGAGAACACGGGTAATCGGTCAAAAACAAGAACACAACGAAAAAAGTAACTTGCTTTCATGTTTGATTGAAATCACGGACGTCTTTCGCTTGCAGATTCGCGCTGGCCGCAATGATTGAACAGAAAGCATGTTGCCCCACATTATACTGCACGTGTATACGTACTCAAACATCCAAAATACGCGGGCCATAGGAGATTTTTGTCAGACTTTTGAAGCACGGGGCAATGTTATTCCCCATCTATAGTAAGCGCTGTTAAATGCATTCCTTCATGTAATGTGTTTTGCGGCGCATGCGAAGTGGGGAATCACATTGCGCCGTGCTTTCAAAAGTCTGAAAAACTTGCCTATGGCCCGCGTATTTAGAATGGCTCCGAAAAAGTTCTCTGAACTTAACTTTCCCGTTGAAGATACTGCGAGTCGTGCTAATGCCCATATCGTTTTTGGCATTATTGCGGGTATTTTTGACCAAACCGCACATGTAATTTTTGGATGGCACCAGTCCACTGCATCGGCAGAACTGGCTTTGATGCGGTTGCTTTGCAGCAAAACATAAATCGATGGGAATAAATTTTTTGAAAATTGATTACCCCCAGACTGCATGTTTATGAACGTGCATACGGCGCATTCGACCACCATTTTTGATACAAATGTTGAGCAAAAAATTACCTGTACATGAATTCATCCATCTGTTGACTTTTGGGGCACGTTCTCATTGAAAATTGGTGACAGTTCAGAATTCCTGACATTCATTTTGAGGAGCCAATTTTGCGATCAATTGGTCCAACAAACTTTTGAAAAACATTTTGGCTTTGGCCTGTCTTTTTGTTTGAGTCAGTTATTATGTTCATTGCGTCTTGGCGAAAACTTTGCATGTCTCATTTCTCCGCCCTCGCCCTCAGTTGCTCTATTGAAAACATTGTGCATGGTTTGTTTCGTATCGACGGGTTTTTCTTCGCCAGAACAGCATCATTCAGATTTCAGACAGGATTGCGAATCCTGTGAACACCACCGCCTGTATTCGTATAAACGGGTTCCGGGGAATCCTGTGTTGAGCCCCTTTGAAGTAGGCTGCCATGCGCTGCTTCCACGCCGTCAAAAAACATGCACCTCTGCCGGCTTGTTTTCCGGAAAAAAGAGCCCCTTAATAGCAGGCAACCGTGCATTCCGTTATTGCCGCACCGTCAACCTGTATGCGCCTCTTTCTATTCCGAGAGAAAAGAACTGATATTCAGAAACAGTTGCGAATACTTCACAAATTATTTTGATGTCTGATTGAATCTCAGTGACTCGATTTGTGATATTTCAGTGAGCATTTTGGTGATGTCCATTGGCAGAACATTTCGGTGCATGTCACTGAAATTGTGCATTTTTATGTCTGATATTTCTGCGTGTGCTGTGCGTGATGATGACACTGTTGAATGCTTTGAGAGCTGATGCTTAGACACCTGATACCATATGTTTCGCTTCTTTATTGTGCAGCAAAACCTTTTCGACACAAGATAACGTCACACAATAATTTGACATAACATATTGGTGTCTGGAATCACTAATTCTCTTACCGAGATATCAACGAGGTTGTTTCTTTCATGACAATGAACACCGAGTGTGGTGTCAGTCACTCTATGGTCATCATTTTGGACGATCTCATTTCAATCACACTCTGCAATTGAACTCTGATTGCTGACTCCACACGATGCCATTGAAATCTCAAACGCTGACTCCTTCGCCATCGCATTTCACTATTATATGGACTTTTTGCTGACTGACACTCATTGGCTTTATGCACTGAATACTTTGGCATGTGATAGGCATGTGATACCTCCTATGTGTCACTGAACACGTGTCATTCCACGCGACTGATGACTCATTTGACCAAACCACCTTGAGAATCTTCAACGCGTTTCACTTCCAATGGAAATCATGTTGACCTCTTTGATATCCGATGTCGGCCAACGTTAAAAGGAACGAGAATGCACGAGATCAATGCCAAAATAAAGCAGGATGGTGCAATTTTTCCAAAACTTAGCAAAAATTGCGAAAAAAAAAACTAGGCAAAACTCAGTGGCACATAAAGCATTGTAAAAAGCAGGTCAGAATTTTTAAATTTTCGCATAAAAATAAATGTCGCAATATTCTCGATTCTCGGATTGTTTTTCTTTACCTCGAAAGACCATCATGCCTGTTTTTCTCCGAGTATACACAATGGGACGGTTTCTCAGAACGAGGCTAAGGAAACTGCACCCATTAACAGAATCGCCGCGGTATAGATAGATCAAATCGCAGAAAATTATCCGCAGGTTAGCAACCACAAATGCAGCCGTTGAAGCGTTAATCGCCGTTTGGGGAAAGGACACAAATTTTGGTTATCGTTTGCATGTTAAAGTTTCAATCTTCGCTTCTGACGAAAGTTGAACTGACTACAAATCTTGATCGTTTTGAAAAAAGCAAACCGAGGAAGATTTTAAGGGAGATTAATTTTTAAGGAGGATATTTAGGAAGATTTTAAGGCAGATAAATTTTTCCGCTTTATTTTTAAGGCATATAACGGAAATTCATTCATCTCGTTTTATGGTAGACATTACGAATAAATCGCAGTATGATGATGTCGTTTTAAGGGTATCTCTTTTAGTCGTTTTCTTGCTTGATTCTTGGTGGCATCGGCGTCTCATTGTGCTGTCATCATAGTGACGATTTCACTTTACAATTTTCCCTTTTCCAGGAATTCTTCGTTTCTCGCTGTTTCGACAACTCTTGGGAGCGGCGGATCATGATGGGAGTCAGCCAGCCGAAATCAATCTATACATCTGCATGATTCGCGGTAAGTTCTCCGACTTCAGCCGCTTTGAACTTTCTTTGTGTCGAACTGTTCGGTTTTAGATTACCCATTGTTTGTATGATTGTTTTGTTCAGTTAAGCACTGATTTTTCTTTTTGAGGAAACGTATTTTTGCGCCACTTACCGTGGGGAGTTCAAGTCAGGATTAAAATTTGCTCCGGCAGCAAATGTTTGCCCCTATGCCTCACCATTTTCAAAAGCGGCTGGGCAGGGTCAAAAATTTGCAACCGAAGCAAATTTTAATCCTGATTTGAACTCCCCACGGTTACAGATTTTGTTGTTTTTCTGTGTTCATCCCATTTCAAGCTGAAGACCATATCTTGGAGGGGGCGTGCCATTAAGCACCGAGCCACATCGTTCGTTTAAGCCAGATCCTATAAGCAACGGGTTTTTGTCAATTTCACAATGATTCCGATAAGGCACTCTTGTCATGGGGAGTTCAAATCGCAACCCGTGACATGTTTATTGCTGAAAATCAGACCTGCACATGTCCTATCTGATGGAAACCAAGAAAAAACCGTCCAGTCATTTCAATTCCGCCGTCTGTGCATGCGCTTCGTTGCTGGTCATGTCCCCGATGACACCGGTGCATGGAGTCTTCTTCCTTCGCAGGGTGTTGACCTTTTGTTCGGCCAACCGAGGATAAGAGGTGCAGACGCAGGAGCAGGAGCACTTGGATGACTTCTCGCCTCGCATGGCGCAAGTTGTTTTAAGTGGTTTTGCTTTGCTGAACTTTAATCTTTTACTACCTCCTTATTTTTTGAGCTTCCGTTCTAAATGGCTGACGAAGCGTGTGCTTACGTGCGCCATGACTACAGTTTTCAGGTGCATATTTATTTCCCGCATAGCCTGTGGCGGCTGATTGTTAATCTGATGTTTTGCGGGCACGCTTTTTCTGGAGACCTCATCGTCTGTAAATTTTGCACGAACAGAATCCATTGCCTGTGGGCTTCAAATACGGAGTTATCCACAAAAACCGCATGCGAGGAAAAATTTTCAAAAGCATTTTATCGGAAAAATTAACTTCCTCAATCATTTTTGAGATTGGTCAATAATATTTGGAATTTTATTTCCAAAAAAAAAAAAAACTTTGGCACCATGAGTCTCTTGAAAATTCTCACTGGATGTTTTTTTTGTCAAACATCACTTCGGTATGGAGTTGCTGTTCCAGAAAAGGGACATGAGAAGCTGCTTATTCGAGTTGCACTTATAACCATATTTGTGGACTATATCCCGATTGGCATATTCTTGTTGCATGCTTCAAGTCATAAGGAACCATCCCAGATATAAATCTAGCTCTATGAACTTTACATGTCCGCCATTATACCGGGTTTCATTTAACTACATAGTGTCTTATGCCCAATCCATGGACATGGTTCTGCACTTTTGACCCCTGACATCAAGCATCAATTACTTCTGCTCAGCGAACCATTCCATCTTCAAAAAATCTTCATTGCACTCCAACATGGCTTCAAACACAAAGGCTTACAGAACTTGACGCTTGGCTTGTGATGTCCATTAGGTCTGTATAGAGTGACCATATGCCCACTCGTATAGTCGGAACATCTGGGTGATATGATTCTCTTTTCGGCTATCGGAAACGCCAATTTATGTTTCCATTCCGTGCTTGCTTCCATTTACAGAATAGACTTTGCTGCAACTCGACCTGCGGATGGGCATTTCAGGATACAATTATGTGTTGCGAAAATTAGCCGTCCATGCGCGCATGTCCAGGATGTGGGCGCGTCTCCTAAACCCCATTTCTTGCAATCAATGTCCTGAAGCAGTCTGCAACCATTGCTGCAGGACATCATGTTGCTGCATGTGTTGATTCGTTTTTTATTCTCCACAAAAGTTTTCAAAAAAGAAGCATTTTTGTGTGGAGAACTGTCCCTCTTTGTCGATCCTTTTTCCCATTCGAATCCCTGCCTGCAATCGTTTTTTCTGTCCTTCAAGCGTCCCCAACCGTAGATCTATCTGTTCTCGAGCATCATCGGCCTGCAGGCCAATTGCTCTGCCTTGTGAGATGTTTTCACCTACGAGCTATTCTTCCGTTAAAAACACCTTTTTTTGTACACAAATTTCACGAAATGCAGAAAAAGGTCGGCTGATATTTTGTGTGTAGCAAATGGATTTGGGCAGAATTGCGTGTCTGCACTGCGGCCGGTTCTGTGCACAAAATCTGTGAATAAATTGTTCTCCAGTTAACATAAAGGCCAATATCTTCCAAAGCAGATAGTTAAAAAATTGAAAAGGGGCCAATGTCTTCCAAGGCAGATACGTATACGTACGTATAACATGCACAAAATCATCCAATGGAATGAGTTGCTTTCCAGACAGGGACCAATATATTCCAAAGCAGATACCTAAGTTAATTTGAAAAGGGGTCAATATTTCCAAGGCATAAGTTTAGCATGCACAAAATCATCCTGTGGAACAAGTTGCTTTCAAGTTAACCTTTAAAGGGGCCAATACCTTCCAAAGCAGATAAGTTTAACATGCACAAAATCAACCATAACGCAATAAGTTGTTGTTTTCTGTATAGTTAACATTAAAAGGGGCAACATAATCTGAAGCAGATAAGTTTAACATCAGGGCTTAAATTGAGCGGGCTCCCTCGAGCTCTCAGATAGTCAGAGCCGGCCGCCCCTGGGGGCACCGGCTCCCAGAGCCGGCTGCCCTTTTTCTTTTGAAAGGTGGCAACCCTTGCTCATATGTGCATTTCGCCACCTTTCGGGAATTTGAATACTGTAAGAAACCAGAAGAGGAAGGGAAGAATAGAATGAATGTATTCTTTAATTTTTCGGGGAGACCCCATATCAATTTGAAATACGACATAAAATGTCCGACAACCGAAGGGCCCAAAAGCCCTTTTCAAATTTCTCATGCCCTTTTCAAATGTTGGGAGCCGGCCGTTTTTATTTCACAATTTAAGCACTGTTTAACATGAACAGTGGCAAATGTCTTCTGAAGCAGATAAGTTTAACATGAAAAGGGGCCAATATCTGCCTAACATGAAAAGGGGCCAAGATCTGGCAAGGCAGATAAATGACTTCCTTTGGCAGATCGGCATGAAAAAGTGTTAAAATCAACTCCAAATTTGTTCAATCTGCCCCATCAATTTGCGTCAAGCTTGAATCCAATTGATAAAGAACTGGGCGCAGTTCATGAAGCCCATCACCTCCAACTCCTCCATCTTCAACATCAATAATTTCAATGTGTCTACGGCGGGTTCTTTCATTTGAATTTTTTACTTTTTTTAGAAAATGACTCGGCATTGAGGCGCAAACTTTATGCTGCTTGACCCTTGTTTTGTTAGCACAACCGTAAACGTTATTTGTCAAAAAAA
>JASGXE010015177.1:0-36000 GCA_030068105.1 Sinentomon sp. SZTP_YWyxl | reverse complement strand
CCAAAAGTGCTACGGACAGCTCCGATTGCCGTACGGCGTACGCACATAAAAAGTTGTTGCGATTTGCCGACTGCCGTACGCCGTACGCGCTCAAATTCCCTGTAATTAAATGGGTTTATCGCCGCAAATGCGGCGAATCGCGTCTCTGAAATTTTCACAGTCGGAAAGAGGAATAAACAGCGATCTAGCGACTTTATTCCCCAAAATCGGTCCAACCGTTTTCAATTGGCGCAATTTTCAAATTTCCCGCGTTTTTGTCTTCAGTTCCTGTTGGGCGCCTTTTTACACGATCGCGCGACATCGCCGCCCGCCGAATTGAATTTTCGGAAAGTTGAAAGACGCGCGGTTTGCAGACGTTATTTCACGTGATTTGCTGCATTCGTTTTGAAATGGCGTCGTGTTGAAATTTCCCATTTTTCCAGTTTTTGCTCAATTTTGGGCGGTTTTCAGTAGTTTGTGGGTGTTTAGGCCAGTTCTTTTTTGTGCAAAAGTGTTTTTATTGGTTGAAAACATGAAAATATGGATGATTTTAATGACCGAGAGCAGAAATCTGGCTTGGTTGAGCGGGAAATGCATGCATTTCTGCTTTTTCCGTTTTTCGAAAATCCTTGCAAAAATTATTAATTCCGGCAGGAGTGACACTTTTTGGTGCCGAAAATTGCGGAATACCATTGTAAAACCCAAATTCGAAATTTCGGGCTTGACCGGTTATAGGAGTCACCCTCACTAAATCCTTGTGCTGGGGAAAGCATATTGACAGGATAGTACCTATCTAAGGCCAACTCTGCATTGTTCTTTATTCGCTGCACATTTTTTTTAACTAGTAAAAGCATCAAAGAAAAAGTTTACTTTGCACTCGTCCTCTCATTTGGAAATCTTCTGTGTGTGGGACCATAAGTTGGAAACTTGAAAAGTCCCATAGAGTGCCGTTTTGTTCCTGGATGTTACAGCTTTGCGAGTTGTGTTTCTTCTCTGATCTCTGAAGAGTACCCAGGCTAGGAGGTCTCTTTCAAGCATTGAATGGTGTTGGTGGATGCTCAAAAATGAAAGAAAACATTTTTCCTCCCAACATACAGGGTCAGGCATGATCATGATTTTAAGTTGATGGCTAAGCATGCATGTCGGAATGGTGGAGAGTTTTCATTCATAAATAGAACTGTCAATGACTGGAATGCCTTAAATGCTGATGTTTTTGGCAATGGGGATGATTTGAGCCAAAATGGGTTCAGGAGGAATGTGCTGAATGTGGTCCCTGAGTAACAGCTCATATGGCTGTTGATCATGCCTCATTGTTGCTTCTTCCATGTACCTGCAGTTTGTACAATTTTCTAAATTGTTCATATTGCCTGTTGATCTGTTATATTGTTATTTTATGCCTTGACAAAGCTCAGCTGCTTGTTAATTTGTGCTGGACTGTGTCCAAGCAAATTAAATTCAATTAAATTCACTTTAAATTAAACTCCAACCTTGATTTTCAAAGCAAGTATGCAGACTTTTGGGAAGGGTGTCTTTTGGGGCCTTCCCTTGACATTTGCAATTTATTTCCTATCTTACTTTCTGGACGAGGAAGCCATGATGTTGGTCTGTGCTGGTTTTTCCATGTTTAGTCAGGGCAATCCCCCAGAACGATCCCCCAAAACTAGTGTTCGGAGTGAGGGAACATTCCCGGGAATATTCCCAAAATTCCCGGGAATATTCCCGCCCCTCTGGGAAAGTTCCCGAGGGAATATTTCCGGGAATATTCCCAAAACTCCCGGGAATTTTCACTGAAAATTCCAGGGAATATTTCCAGTCTCATAATGACTTTTCTGTCTGTTTTTGACTGTCAAACGTTTCCAAGGGAATATTCCCAAAATTCCCGGGGATTTTCGATTAAAATTTCTGACAAAATTCTTGCTTTTGAATATTTCACATTCAAAATTTAGGTAACCCTAGACTTTTTGTCTCCAGTGCAGCCAGCGTTGGGCATAAAGGGGGTAGGGGGTTGGACTTTGATCTGCTGTGAAGGAGTGAGGACGACTCCTCTCCCAAAAAATAAACTGTTGTGGGCTTGCTCTTTCCTCCTGCCTTGAGACGTTTTGTGCCTTTTGCGTGTCCACCTTCAACCCAGGGCTTCAACCCAGAACATGTAGCTATTATGTAGCTATGCTTTTGCCCTAAATCTGGTGAATTTTTAGAACTTCTAGGCTAGATGTAAAAATGCTGTCCTAAAAATGACCATTTAAAAATAAATTTGACATGATTTGCGATTTCCCACGCCATCAACAATACAATCTTGGTACTTCTTGCGACTTTTGAACAGCAATACCTCCACATCCTTGCAGAACTAATTCTGCATGGCTATTTTTTTAAATTTGTCATGGAAAAGAAGTTATACATGAGCAATTTCTCAACACTCATGTGCATGTGCTTTTCTGAAAATCCCTGGCTCCGCAGAAACCAATTTCGGTTAAGGGGCAGGGCTCGCTCTAACTAAAGCCTAAGCAGGCTTTATGCTGGCCCCGGTCATGCCCACCCGCATCGGCGGGTTGGGGCTGGGGGAGGCCCTGCCCTTAACCATTTGCAAACATTGACAAGATCTGACGATGCGGAAGAAATGCAATGCCAAAATTTTGACGGCACGAAACAATTGCGCACCCCAGCAGAGTGCTGAAAAATGTTGATAGCAATGGTCGGGATTGCGTTTATTTCTATATGAGCGCGATTTATTTCTTGTGCAGCAGTGTTTGTTTAGGTATATCAGCCTTCGTGATGCGACGGCTGACAGGCCGTGTAAATTTTTTCGGGAACTTTTTCACTCAAGCTAACTGAACCTGACCTAACCTCACTTGGATGGAACTTTGTTTTCGATTTGGGGAAAGATGGTTTGTTGAATTTTTGGGAGAAATTTTTTTGTGAGAAAAATTTTCTGAGAAATTTTTTATTTGAGAAAAAAAATTTGAGAAATTTTTTTGAAAAAAAAATGATAGAGAATTTTTTGCTTCAAAAATTTTTGTTGAGAATTTTTGTTTCAAAAAAAATTGAGAAAAAAATTTTTTTTTGAAAAAAAAAATCTCCCGTGCGCGACGTGACCCGCCTGCAACACACCGCATTGCATTTTCGATCTGGCGTTCTTTCAAAAAGTGCACAAATGATGCAATGGCCAATGTATGGCCGCATTTGACCCGTCGACCCGTTTCGTCCAGTCTTTTAGTCTTCCCGCTGAACGAACTCTCTAAACAGGTAAATGTGGATTTGGTATGATTTTTGGAACAGACAATTACTCTTAGATCGGAAGAAAGGAAAATTGAAATTCCAAAAAGCCATTCGCAAACAGGCCAGGAATAACCGGGTTTAAAATTGCTACATTTTACCCTGAAATACACCACTCTAGATTCGCACTTTCACATCAGAATTACTCTAGAAAATGTAATTACCGCAGAATTCACAGCCCTGTTGAGTTTTCGCCACATTAATTAGCAACATTTTGCACTTTCGTACATTGCATCTTCACGCCAACAAATATCTGGTCTGCGGATGATGGCGAAATGACTCGTATTATTTTGGAAACTGACAATATGTGATAAATGATAATCTTGTTCACAACCACAAACTAGAACTTGAGTTTGAAAAAAATTGAAGTTCCCGCAGGAAATTCATAAATTACATGGGATTACTCCCTGAATTCCCAGGAATATTCCCAAAAAATTTGAATATTTCCGGGAATATTTACAAAATTTCCGGGAATATTCCCAAAATTCCCAGGAATTTTTCCAAAATTCCCAAGGAGGGAATATTCCCAAAATTCCCGGGAATTTTCGTTTGTTCCCAAAATTCCCGAAAAAGGAATATTCCCTCAAAAGTAAATTCCCGGGAATTTACGAACACTACCCAAAACCCAAAAAAGCTGCCCCCATCCCCTCCCAAAGACGTTTGGTCACACCCATACCTTTCAACTCTTGAATTTAGCATGTACCTAATGTGATCACACAGTCTCTGGCTATATGCCATCATGATTTCTTTAATTTAATTGGCCTCTGTGGATCACCAATCATGTCAGACTGTGGCGCTAATTCTGGCAAATTTGCTCAGACTGTCAGATAACGGAGCGTGACATACTAAATCGACAACAGAAAAGAAACTATGCACAACACGGAACTGAAATTTTGCCTAGAACCCACTGAAAGGCAGATGTCAAAGTGTGCGAGAAAGGAAAAGTCTCGGGATCAGTGCAACTGGCAAAAGCCAGTTGGAACTTGGAACAACCTACGTATTCCCAAAAAACTGAATATTGCCGGCAATGTTCCCAAAAATTCCCAGAATTTTCCCAAAATTCCCAAGGAGGGAATATTCCCGTGAGCATTCCCAAAATTCCCCGGAATTTTCGTTTGTTCCCAAAATTCCCGAAAAAGGAATATTCCCGCAAAAGTAAATTCCCAGGAATTTACGAACACTAGTTTATGTTGTTGATGCCGATGCAAGCATGTGATCCCATCGTACGATACCACGATCGAAAGGGGATTGGAGAGCCAAGATAACTCCCCCACACCCACATTTTCACTATCAATACAGGAAGCAGTGCGGGTAAAATTGGGCGGGGTTTTATCACTGACCGAGCCTTCTCTGTTTTCGCGCCTCTGGAATGAAGTGGATGAACAAGTGAGCTGTAACGAGGAATCCCCGACGTCAAGAATTTTCAGTCACTAACGTTCGGAAATTTCGATTACCCTGTTCCCGCCAAAAATACGACAGGTCTATTCATGATTTTCTTTTTTCGTCATAAATTTATGACGTGCGGCGTCACAATAGAAATGCGCCGAGGTGACGAGCTTTGAATTTTGTCATAATTTTATGGCTTTCGGTGCAGTAAGGTTAAGTTTGAAACAAACCGTTGAAAGCTTGAAAAAGTTCTTTAATCTGTAACCAGAAGTTTTCTGTTTATATTTTAAAATGTAAATTACAATTAAACAGAAAAATGCTAAAAGCAAGGCACAAGGGACCATATTCTTGCGATCGCAAATTTGACAAATTTTGAGACCACAAATAATTACAATTGAGATTTTTTGCCAACCGAACGAAAAGTGGAAATTGTAATATGCCTTTTGTGCTCCAAGCCTGTCTTTACTTGCATTTTAATTTAGGTACATTTTCTTTTCAACAATGGATACCTACACTTTGCCTTGCATCCTCTTTAGCATTTGAGACAACATATGATGGTCGGCCAACTTGTGGGAATCCATCGGTACCATTCCACGTGAAACGTCCTGCCACCACATTTCATATTCGAAAACCTTAGACCAAATCACCTCCCAACCTGTCAATGGCCTCCAAATGGCAATTAAACAGAAGTCCAATTATTGCTAAATGAGGTTCATTATAATCACGAAAATTGGGATTTAAAACAAAAATAGAGCCATAGCCATAGCAAAAAAGTCATAGTTTTCTACGTGTTTGTTACGTCCGTATAGTTTTCTACGTGTTTTTCCAACGACGTACACTATTAAGGAAGTGCTTTTAGAGAGCATTACCACAATTTATTGTGTACTCACAATGACATGTACGTTGCAGTTGTATATGCCTGATCGGACACGTAGAAAACCTCATGTAGAATACCTACCCAACCATGGATGTCTGTTCTTGTTTGTAGCAATTTCTTTTAAAACATTATTGGCACAGGAGTAAGGCAGGCCTATCATACGGGTAACAATCTATTTTTCTCAGTTTAATTGGATCTACCTACTTCTACAAGCTGTTTCCTGGAAGCATCTCACTGACGGCAAGTTGCTGGATGGTATGTTCATTTCCTTCACGCCTTTTCATCCATTCCTAATTATTTCTTTTTTTTTGTAAAGATACGGGCGCTCATTTTTTTTCATGCAAAATTTTATGGCTGATACCTGCAGTGTATAAATCTTGGATCTGGTTTTTAATTTCTCCAACTGATATTGCTTCACAATACAAGATTGAGTGGTCCAAGAAGACATGCCATTTTTCTGCACGCATTACCTTTTCTTGTGGTTTGTGCAAATTCCAGTCTTGATGCATGTAAGAATGTTGGGTAGGATATGTGAACTTGGGCCTCGTAATCTGGGTTATTGAACCTCGTGTTTCCTTTGAAAGGTCCTGCTCTAAATTACTTTTATCATTTTTGACTGTCTCTCTCTTTTTTCTTGGAAATGGGATGATTAAATAAAAGATCTGCATTCGATTAATTAAAAAATCAACATAATTTCCTAAAACAGATCAACTTTTAAAAACATTCCAGAAAAGTATGCTACAATGAAAATTTAGGTGGGCTATACCGGGTGTGGCAAAAGTAACCGAACACCTAAATCTCTCATGTCCGCAGGTGCCCCGAGTTGTGGCACGGCAGTGCCTGTCAGCCCTGAAATGCCTTGGGATGTGCTTCCTTATTACGATAACAAACGTCAACTGACCAGAGAGATCAAAGACTTTAAAGTGTCTCTTCTGGTGTCGCTAAACGAGATGGTGGTGTTGTTCTGCCCAGTAATAAGGCTTGCCAATCATTTAGAGTATGCTAGGTTGGTTAGTTTAGGTTAGGTTGGGTTTGATTTAGCGAAGTTAGGCTGGGCTAACATAACCCAACGTGGGAGTCAGGGAGGGATCGACCGTCCAACACCTGTATCAGACACCAACCCAGCTTCACAAACAACTCAATACCAACAGCATCCATTTGAGCACCTGTCAAATCCCAGAACCAGTCATAAGATAACCGTAAGAAACCCACCCCAATGTGCCAGTGTTTCTGGGCTGACAGGCTCCAGCATGCCACAACTCCTGGCGGCTGTTAAAAATTTGTTATGCAGGTGTTCGGTTACTTTTGCCACACGTGTATAAGGAACAAGCCAGAAACATGTTTGATGAAACACCCCTCAGATAATGAAATATTTGAATACAATTCGATGCGTACCTGGATTCTGTTGTTTGGAATCTGGCGCTCTGCTGTTAATGGGTACCTACCTGGCAGTTGAAGGCGAGCCAAAAACATGGATGCCGCACCCAATTTGTAAATGCCCACACCGGACAAACTACCTACCTTAATCAAAACGGGAGTGGGAATTCAAAGCGGGACACAACAGGTCCCATACACAACCACTTAGGTCATTGCATGTGGACAATACCTAGTGAACGTTCAAATATGCCAAGGGAACAACATAGAATCGACAGTGACATGACCTGGGTGCTCCGTTTTTGTTTTTTTTTATCCCATTTGCCTCTTTATATTTTTGTGCATCCTTATTTTGTCATGCAGTTTGTTTTTTTTCTTCTTTTCCTTTGTCTGACATGACCTGACCTTTCTCAGCCAAACCTAACCTAGCCTAAGATGTAAAGCAAGATTTAAGCAAAATCCTCTTTCCTCTCAATTGCCTTCAACTTTGAAATTTGAAGTCTGTCGAAGACCACTGATTGTGGAATTGCCTGCAGTGCCTTTTATCTCAAAAATCATTTTTAAGGTTCAGTGGCAAGATGATTGATCAGATAGGCTCTGATGGTTTAATAGCATTACCCACTTATTTGCAATTTTATTATTAGGCACTGTTCAACCCCCCCCGATAAGATCAAGACCAAATTGGTGCCAAAAATCCATCTTGGGGAGCCAGTAACAGAAGTAGGAACATTTGACTTGGTGATGTGATTGGGTATTTGAATAATTACCTACCTATTTGTTTTTACAAATCTATTTTTCTTTCAGGGAACCAATGTATCACAGCTGGAGCGTGACATTGGAACCGATCAGTTTCCAGCCAATGAACGTTACTTTGGATTGGCCAATGTGAGTGATTAAAAACGTTAGCTGATGATTTTTGGTTGGTAGCCGAATGTTAAATTAATGGGCTTTTAAGTCAAGTTTTAGACAGGTGATTTGTGTAACTTGATCCAAAATTTCTGATGAAATTTTGTTTGACCGGCTGGCCTCTTCCATATTTCGTCACAGATTTTAGTTTCAGATGAAAAAGCAGCTTTACTGGTGGCTTCAGTCTACCCAAGTGGTTCTCTGGAAAAGGTACATAGAAACCAAGCCTAAAAAGTTCCTTTCATAATTTTAGAAGAAATTGATCAGTCAAATTTTCCCTTTGCAGAGCCAAAGAAAGATAAAAAAAACCATTAGGTGTGTTGGTACCTAGGCCTACTTTCATTGTTTCAAAAAATTCTTCAATGGTGATGTTTTAGCAAAAAGTAGCAAATTTTTTAACGTTAAACAACATCAACCCCTGAAGCCCGGAATTACGAATTTTGGCATTTGCAATGGTATTCCGCAATTATTTTCTGCACCAAAAAGTGTCGCTCCCGCCGGAATTAATAATTTTTGCAAGGATTTTCGAAAAATGGAAAAAGCAGAAATGCATGCATTTCCCACCCAACCAAGCCAGATTTCTGCTGTGTCAATAAAATCACTCATATTTTGATGTTTTCAACCAATAAAAACACTTTTGCACAAAAAAACTGGCCAAAACACACACAAACCACTGAAAACCGCACCAAAATTGAGCAAAAACAGGAAATTTCAACACGACGCCATTTCAAAACGAATGCAGCAAATAGGGTGAAATAAGCGTCCGCTAAATAGTGCGTCTTTCGACTTTCCGAAAATTCAAATTTCGGCAGCCGGAAGATGTCGCGCGATCGCTAAAAAAGGCACCTTCAACAGGGACTCAAGACAAAAACCCGGGAAATATGAAAATTGCGCCAATTTGAAACGGTTAGACCGATTTTGGTGGGATAAACGTCGTCTGGATCGCTGTTTATTCCTCTTTCCGACTATGGAAATTTTAGACGACGCGATTCGCCGCTTTTGCGGCGATAAACCCATTTGAATGCATGGTATTCCCGTGCGTACGGTGTACGGACTTCGGCAAATCGCCACAGCTTTAAACATGCGTACACCTTACATCAGTCGGATATCAGTTGCAGTTTTTGAACGCGCACGGTGTACGGGCACCGGGCTTGACCGGTTAAGCATTGGCTAATACAGAAAAATATCCTAGCGTTTATCTCTCGGCAAAATATCAGTGGACCTATCACCCTGGCCTACGACACATGGTTTTTGCTTAACTCATTTAGCAGTGTATGGTGACCGAAATGGAATGAATGCTTTAAAGTACATAGGTACCTACCTAGGTAGGTACCAAATACCAATGTTTGAGGTTTGTCCTGGACCTGAACATCATGCTTCAGTTTCAGAATAGGAAAAAAACAAACAAAAGGGGCATTCATCAGATGCTCACCAGAATAGAAAACTGAGCATGCTCAAAATGAAGGGCTAGTCTGCCTTTTTCAGAATTACCCACCTTGTGTTGAGTTGTCAAAGTGTGATGATTTGATTTCTGATTTAGGTCTAGTTATATAGGTATGACTTCTGTCTTCAGTTTGCAGTCGTGTTATGCACACAGGATGGCAACATTTTTTCGACTACCTACTAACTTTACTACCTAGCATCTAATAAAGTTTTAGAATTGTTTTCAGCTTTGGATGCAGACTTTCATTATTGACTTTTTGGTGGGTTTCGAAAACTTAAATTGGCTGCACATGATGGGCGGTGGCAGTATTGTGATGGCGGAACGGCACTCTAAGGCCTGGCACATTGGTTTGGAACCCCTGCCATCGAGCAGTTGGCCAACATTTCACTCACTCTTTGAACTGAGTGGTCCAGCTCAAACTCTGATCAGCAGTCCAGATAGTATCTGAAAAGTTATTTGTTTGTCTTTGTTCAGGAAATCAAAATAAATGATTAGAAATGGTCAGAAGTGTTAGAAAATTATGCAGAGAGGAAAATTATGATTTAGATAAATTTATTTATTTCTATTCTTCATTTACCATTTACCTACCTGCAGTTTGGAAACACGTGTTACAGCAACTCTGTCCTTCAGGCATTGTATTTCTGCAAACCGTTCCGTGAGAAAATCCTAGAATACAAGGCAAAAAACAAAAGAGGAAAGGAGACACTGTTGTCCTGTTTGGCTGATCTCTTTCATAGTATTACAATTCAAAAGAGGAGGGTTGGATCAATTGCACCGAAGAAGTTTATAACAAGACTGCGCAAGGAAAAGGGTGAGTGAGTTGATCCAGAGAGTTGATCTAGGTCATGGTGCATGTGACGTGAGTCCGAGTAGAAAGATGGATGTTGGTTGATATTACTTTTTTGATCACTTTGGAAGCCTGTGTTGGTTCTATCCTTTCTTGTTCCGCTTTTCCAATGAACTTCTGCTTCTCTTTCTATTAGGTATATCAGGCAGATTACAAAGATTGGTGGGCCTGCCTACCAGTTGTCCAACTGACAACTGTTTTCGACGAGTTCATAAAATTAAGCCATTTTTTGCATTGCAATTTGGGTCACTGGTCAATAAAATTGTTGATTTGTATTCTAGTTGCCTGGTTAGTGGTTTTGTTTGCCTGCATCTAAAAGAATCAGATTGGCGGCCGTCTTTCCTTCCTTCTCTTCAGAACAAACAGTGGCCACTGCAATCAGGAGCATGAAAACCATTCATGAACGTGACGTTGTGATATTGGAACCTAGTGGAACTTGCTTCCAGATTGTCCGGAAATTGGATGTCGTTCCTGTTTGATTTGTCCCAGTTTTGAAAACATCAGAGTAGTGAAATCACGATACAGTTGTTTCTCTTCCTGTTCATTTATGGCCTCCTGCTTTATTCTTCTGTGTTGCCATACTAGGCCTATATTTTTTTGGCAATGTATGTTTATCCAAAAGAAAACATGGTCAATGGAGACCAGAGATTTTCTTTATGACTCAAACAATTATATTCGTGATGGGAGAGTCCGAAGTCCGACCCTTCCTTCTCATAGTGGCTCCTGGATAACACTAATGGGGCTCAGGTGAAGAAGAAGAAGCAGGATTTGAAAGCAAGAAATTCAGACGAGGAAGACAGTAAGACTTGAAGAGGAAGGAAGTCTGGAAGAATGAAGGCATGACAAAGGGGGCAGGAAGATAGAAGACGAGAAGAATGAAGATAGGAAGAATGGAGAGAAGAACGAGGACAGGATTCAACCGACATGAAGCTTGAAGAGAAGATAAACTAGAAACTAGATGATGAAAGGCCAGAAGCAGAAGATGGAAGACCAGACAATCCAGGGGATGAAGATGGGAGGCATGCAGAGGACCAAAGACGAGTAGGACATGAGGAATATGGGGGTCACCATCTCTCTCCCCCTGTCACGTGGCAAACATGTTAGATACCAATGATGCTGACAGTGACAATGAAAATATTTTATCCTGCCAATCTTGCTCAGAAAGAGCAGTACCTGCTTACTACACTGAACGTTTCAAAGTCATCCATGGGAATGTTGACCTCCGCAAGAAGCAGATTGTTGCACTTGAAGAAACTAAGAACAAAGACAGCATCAACATTGTCGAGTACGAGTAGTCGATTTCCCTCTTCAAGGATGTTTGATCTTTTTCTCTTGTTACTTGTTAAAACAATAATATATCTGAAAAATGATTTGAAAATTTTGCTGAAACATGGACTTAGGCCTATGTGATTTCCCAAAGGCATGATTGGCGAAGAAATGCTGGAAAAAGTGAAAAAATTCAAGATTTCGTACTGTCATGCTTGCTCCCTTTTCGCAAATACATATTTGTGGCTTTACATATTGCGTTAAATCACGTTTACCTTCCTGGATTATGGCGGTCCCATCTTAGGAACAGAAGAGTCTGTTCTAAAGATGGGACCAAAAGATAGTCCCCAACACAAAGAATGTAGGTACCTACAAGATTCAACCAATCTGAAAAAGATGAAAAATGGGTAACAGTTCGGAAATACCTGCCGACATTGAACTGAACGAGTTACCACTGTTGCTCTGTGATATACTTAAAGCAAACTAAACCAAACCTAACCTGACCTAACCTAACACAACCTATCCTAACACATCTTTCCAAGCCTCTCCTATCCTACCTACCTCGTTCTTATCTTCCTATCCTAATTTGGCTACTTGAGCGTGTGTCAAAACTCGTCCAGTTCAGTTTTTTTCAGATGTCGGCAGGTATTCCGAACTGCAACCGAAAAATGCTGCACTAGCCTCAGCGGCAAGAGCGATTTATCGGACTTCTTGGTTTTCACCGTTGTTTCTTTTGTTTGCTGTTAAACATCAGTGTATTGCCAATTCCTGTTCACCTTGCCAAACTTAACTTACTTCATGCTCATTTTTGTTTTCTCTTTTTTCTAAATAGATGAGTTTGACAATTACCTGCAACAAGATGCACACGAGTTTTTGAATTACCTGATTAATCACATCAATGAACTCATTCTGGGTAAGCTTATTTGCATTTGTTGGAATGAGGTGGCAGTTTTACTGCCAATAGAATCCAATCGGAGTATCCTGTCTACTCCGAGTTGCGTTTGCTGGCAAACGTTTTTTTTCCAGAAAGCATATAAGCATTTCAATAAAAGCATTTCTTAAACATTTCAATAAAAGAATTTCAAAGAAGCATACAGCAGAATTTCATTTGCTGGCAAACTTAAACGTGTTACGAGAGTATTTCAAATAAGCATACATCTAAAATCGCCATTTTTCACAATCTCCTCGTCTCTGTTGCGGGGCTTTTTTCCTTGATGCCACCTTGTCACCAGATCACAAAGCACATGTATCGTTCTTGATTATGGCTCAAATATCATATTTCCATATTCTTTGCCAGTTTTATTCACATGATACTCAGGTCCCATTTTCCAATGCTGCCATGCAAAATTTCAACATCCTGGGTCGTGTGTTTTGAGTTATGGTGACATGGTAAAAAGTTTTTGCAATTTTTTTTGCGAATTGTTTTTAAGCGCGAAATTTCTGGGGACCAGGTGAAGATTTTTTTACCAACTCTGAACTGAAATATGCAAAAATTGTCACTTTTAGGCTGACACTAGCCCATTTTTTAGACTTAACCCAAACTTCATTGAAAAACAAATGTATTTTGTCATTTGCTGCATTGGCAGAAGACATGTTTGGGAAGAAGAACTCAAAACTTGGTGAAGGAGTAAAAAATCAATACCAAATTCTGGCTCGTGTCAGTCAAAAGAGCAGCATTTATTTATTTATAAAGAATGCCGGTTTTTACTGTTCCATCTTGAACTGCCAAGAAAGAGCAATCAAACGTTTGAAAAATGGCAAAAAAGTGAGAGCTGTAAAACACGCCATGAATTTCGTGGATTTTTTGAAGAAAAGAGAGAATAGGTACGCCGCCACGTGAAAATGTGTCGCACGGGAATCGTAATAGCTCTTCAACCAATAAAAACTTTGAAAGTGTAATGTTCAAAAATCAAGTACCTATTTTTCATTTTTCTAACCCCCAACCCATCAAGGGAATGGCCTACAGCTAGCCGACCATATTTTGCATTTGTGCCTTTTTCTTGCTGCCTCCTCCATGTTGCAGCAGGTTGAGCAGTGGTTCAATGGGATTAGAGGGCCAACTGCACAGAGTTCAGGTGTATGTTTTGGTGGGGACTGCGAAGAAACTGAGCTCATGCTTTTTTGTGTTTCCACATGAATGTGACCCAGTCTGAGTGAACGAAGCTTTCGGTCAATTTGGTAAAATGGTTGCGTTCTTTCGGAAGAATACTGAGTCTTGATGTCAGCTGGAATTCAGAAGGAAATTGTTGAGTCTTGCACCTGGCCGGTGTATCTTTTTTCCCAGAGAATAGTCTGGCGAATACCCGAAGATAGACCTGATTTTCCGAAACCTGATGCCGGTGGTCGATCGTGAAGGCATAGTTGATTATAGACATAATTATTGATTTTTTTTGTGAAGGCACAATCAGAACGAATGAACGTAGTCTCAGATGTGTTGCTTGATGATCTACCCATATGTATCAATCTATGTAAATTGATGTCATTTGTCAACTTATTCAAGAAGACCTGCAAAAATCTGACATTCCATTTAAACTCTGCTGGGAGTTATAAATGAATAATTCATTGAAAAGTCGTAACTACAAAAATGTCATAACTCCCTCTTCTCTTTCACAAGGACCTTACTCCACACTACCTCCAAAAACATATTTCAAAGTCGTATCTCTCTGGAAGTCTGTGAAATGAGCAGAGGGCAACTGATCTCAGCTGCCCCTCAGCTCAGATGGTGAAATCTGCCTCTCTTAGGAAGCTCCTGAAAATTGGTGTGCCCAATAACAAGTTGAAAATTCCTACAATGTGAAAGGGCGGAGGTTTCAATCCAGCCACAATGAGGAAAGCCATTTGGACTAATGATGGCAAGACAGTGCAGAAATGTTAATGGCCTCCCATATCCCTGACCCTGCAGTTGCTGAGCTGAACACTTGACAGATGATGACAAAATAATTGATTATGAAGGCCAATCTCAGGTATCCGGATTGCAAACAAAACCTGCATGAAATCTGCTAATGTGGTGCATCGATTCAACACAAGTTTGGTGAATTCACCTCTGAATTTTAAGTAGGTAGTTCTGCTTCAACGTTCGGTGAGAACAATATGTTCTCAAAAAACAATATGTACGAGGTGCGTTTGGAAAAAATCCGGAATTGTTCTCCCACAGGTGCACCACGTGGCAAATTGCTACAAAACTTGGTCTATCATACAGTTCCATCCTTTATGTCTTGTATACGAAATTACACAAAATTCCGGATAGCTGTTTCTTTTCTGCTAACATTTGAATTTGGTCTTATTTTGACACTGGCCATTTGAATTTTCGAAGGGGGAACAAAAGAGTTGTGGTGAAATGTTTCACTGCTCAAGTCCGAGATACATCAACAACTGGCTGCTCCAAGTTTGGGCATTCGTTTCATGTGTGATCTACGCGTTCAGCTGGGTTAAGCTGGTTGTTTTGCGCGCGTCGGCGGAACGAACAAAAACAACTACCGACTCCCAAGTGCGATTCCGCCGTTCTTAATCTTGAATGCCTTGCACCTGTTGACTGAACCATTAACAACTGCCGATTCCTAAAGGCTTTCTGCTTTAGTCAAATACTGAGAACAGCCAATAAAAATCGACAGGTGTGGCACTTAAAAGGGCCTCTGGTTTCAGATAGGCTAAATGGTCTTTGAACTTCAGTGAACGTGGACCTGCCTGATGTCTCGCAGCAACGATAAGAATGGATCAGAGTTGGCATTGACTGATCTCCACCATGCTTCAACTAAATATCGAGGAAGCGTTCCATGCATCTTCCGGACAAGTCCTCGTTGTTCACGCAAAAATTTAACGGCAAATTCCTCACTTCCGATAGCACGATATTTCTCAATCGCCTTCATGACTGCGAATGAATGCGAAATAGGTCGTGCATGGAATGCGAACAACCTTTTCCAAATCACCCACGCCTAACCACCCAACCACCCAGCCAACCAGCTTTTGTTACATCATCAGGTCCACAGATGATAGCAGATGATTTCTTGGTTCCTTTAAAAACAACACTTAATCCCCACCCCACCCCCATTCAATTTGCCACGTGCACCAACGACAGAGTCGCCTTTGAGAATGGTCAGTTGTTTTGGTTCGGGCAAAAAAATTTTGTCTGGGTAATTCCAGATAGCCAACGGCGGAGTCCACTTTCGGAATCTTCAGTTCGTTGGACAAGCCGCGTACAAGAACCCAAGTGCATGACCGGCTTAACCCGGCTTAACGTGTAGATCACACACGAAATGAATGCCCAAGTTTGTGGATACTCTTCTGTTTCTGCTGTGCATCATGCAAAGAGGTTTGGACATCCCCTCCGACGATGCAGCCAAAAAACAGCAGCGGGCCACCAATTCTCAGAATGCTGTTTTTGGTTGCGTTATGCAGACAAGAGCACACATCGAAAACTGACTTTTGCCATTTTCCTGACCTGGCTCAGAAATTGATGCACAGTCCATATCGTCATCCCCAAGGATTTGGCTATCGCCTGCACCATGAATTTTCGATCTGTCAAAACTTTTTCCTCCACCCATGCAGTGTTTCCAAAAGTGGTGCTTGTTTTTGGAGCGTCCGGACCCATCCGAATGGTGCACCCTGTCCTGTCCTGCTTAAAAGTTACGGGACAACTCACAGACACTTCTGCTGAAAAGAGAAGTCTCCACAAACTCGGAGCAGACTGTTTTTGATGAATCTCAGATGGATTCATCCCTTGGGGGGGCAGGGAAACACTTCACCACCAATCTTTGTTTTTCCTTCAGAAAAATTGTCACTTTATGGCCAGTGTCAAAATGGGACCGAATTCAAATGCCAGTGGGAAAGAAACAGCAAGCAGGAAACCAATGCAATTTCATAAGCAAAGAGACAAAGGATGGAACTGCATGATGAGCTAAGTTCATCGCAATATGCTGCGTGGTGCACTTGTGGGAGATCAATTCTGGATTTTCTCCAAACGCACCTCGTACATGTTTCAGATCACTTCCTTTTCTAAACTAGCTGGTGAAAAAAATTGTATTCGATGCATCTTGCATTGTACTCCCATGACTTATGTTCTCCTGGTGTCTTGAAAGCCCATGCAGGTGTTGAAAATTGCACCACTTTCTTTGCAGCCAGGCCTTTCTGGTACTTACACTTTGAATAAAACGGAACGAGTGAAAGTTCGCACATGACCATACGATGTGTGATCACAAAATTGCATGCGTCGTCCACAAAATACCAAGTTATTGATCCACCTGTTTCAGTTTTGCACAGTTGATGATCTTCCTTTCTCCTCTTTCCAGCCGAACGCCAGCAGTGCACAAACACAAACCCAGTCAGAGGTGTAAAGCCTGCAGATCAGAATGGCATTTCTGCACCACCACAGCTCAACATTCCAGCAACGAAACAACAGCAGACTGTTGAAAATAAAGATCAGATCAGTCTTCACCGCCATCAGCCAAGTGATAGCAGCTCAGTTGGTCAACAGGTCCAGGCTCACTTGATTGGTGGTGTTGGTGTTGGTGGAATCAAAGCCAACCACAATATCACCAACTCCACCGGAGACACCAACAGCAGCAAGATAAAGGAAGCAAATGCTGAACCAACATGGGTTCATGAGATATTCCAGGGTATTCTGACCAGCGAAACACGCTGCCTCAATTGTGAAACTGTGAGTTGTCTTGACGATTCATTACCTGCTATGCATCCTTTGAACTGTTGAAACAAATTAATTTCCCCTGTCCTGCCATGAGATGTTAAGCATGGTATGCCTATGGATTGTCCATTGCAGTGCAAGTGATGAGCTTGTAGAAATTTGAAGGGACTTTGCTTATGCTGGTAGGAACAGATTCTTCTTCTAACAAAATAAATTTCATTTCCTTGGCTGAGTCATTGTAGGTCCGCTGTATTTTTGGTTCATGAATGAACATATGCTGAAACCTGAAACCTTGTCTACCTAGTTTTGGTTTTGGATGACACTGGAATTTTTAGTTGCCTTCTTTTTACATTGGAATGTATTGATTACCCATTCAATAAAGTCTGTCACTATCCAGAAGTTCTGGTATCATTTGAAAGCCCTTTCATAATGCTGGGTCTGAGTAAAATATACCTAACCCCGCCCTATCTCAAATGGTTTACAAAGTCCCTTGTTCTGATTTATGTAAAGAGCACTTTATCAACACGTTTTGCAACCTTACGAGACAACCCAAACTGCTGGGGATGTGATATTGACATCAAAATAAATCTTTTTTTAACAGGAAAACATCTCTGAAATGACTTTCACCCCCATTCAACAAATAGGAATTACCCGATTTTACTCCCAAGGTCCCCTTAACTGCCATACTGCCACACAGGAATCAAAAGTAAGAAAGATCTCTTTTTGTTCAGGCGGAAGTGCATCAGGGGAAATGGTAAACTAAATTTGTTTTATTTTATAGTATTAAAGTCAAAAAGGTAAATGCTTGTACCTATTTATGAAGAAAAAAAAATAAGAAATCCAAACAGCGAACCTGACAACAAGGAAAAATGAAACGTGTGAACCAACTTCGACAATCGCCGAGGAAACCATTTTTCAACAGCGAGTGAAATGGAAGAAAACAGCGAAAACAAGCCAGGTTTTTTTTTTTTTTGAATTTTCACAATGTTTACATTGAATGATGAACGTAAAACCAAACCATGAATGATGCATTCAAAAAGCAATCTGCTTACTTGTCATGCACTTTTTCCATTCCGTCATGCAATGAAGGGCAATGCAGCGGAAGGCATGTCCTTGTTTTCACTGCTGAATCAGAATGACAAATGAATGAGAAAACAGAAAAAGAGTTATCTCATTCTCGTTGGCCCCAGCCAAAACAGAAAAAAAATACAATGACACTTCAATATCCTACCTCATTTAAAATTCTTTATCAAAACTAAAACATTTTTTGCATTAATGAAATAAAATTGTTTTGTTTTTGATTTTTTTCTCTCATCATTTATCAATAATTTTTTTGATTTTCTTCTGTTATGATTCAAATGTTTTTAATTTTTCAGGGTCAAATGTCTGCCTCAAATTCCAAAATGTAAAATTTGAACTATTTCAGACAAGACACCCCTGGGTTTGGTTGGGCCCATTGGTTAATATGTCACCAGGGTTCTTTGCTGAGATTTGCAGTGTGCAACATCCGACATCTGTCAGTTTGTTATTTTGAGTTTAGTTTAGAAATGCTTTCTCTTGGGAAGGTTATGTTCATTCTGTTTTCTTTTCTCCTTTCTTTTCGTAATCCTTTTCAAACCACCAGGTCAGCAGTAAGGATGAAGATTTCTTTGATTTGCAAGTTGACATCGAGCAAAACACAAGCATAACTCATTGTCTGAAGTGTTTCTCAAACACAGAGACTTTGGGATCAGATAACAAGTTCAAATGTGATAATTGTTCTAGTTACCAGGAAGCTCAGGTACCTACCTTTTGTACGGACTCGTACGGCAGGAGAGGGCATTTGCCTATGACTATTTTTTTTATCGAAATCCCTTATTTACATACTTCCCTCTGAATTTTTTGCTTCCAGATGGCAAATTTTTTGTAGAATCGAAATCTAAAATACCCCACAATAAGCCCACCTTTTTGTATTGTTTGAGAGAAGAGCTTTCACATATGAACAGCGTGTTCATCCGTTGATATGATGGAAAAACGTTCAGTTTGAGCAAAAACCATTTGAGTGCTTTTGAGCGAAAACCTGTGGCACAACGGTGTCAAATGCCGCATGCACCTACTGCAAAATATGCCAGTTTGAACAGTGCACCTCAAGTAGCTGGCAATGCCCTTTTTGAGCCTCTCTGTGCAATGACTGACTTTTTTCTCCAATTCGCTTCACTCTGCTGCTGCCAATTGGCAATCTACCTATCTCATCTATTTCGTTGGACGAAATAATTCAGCATGCGAAAAGAAGGGTGTGAAGTGGTTCGAAGATGAGCTTTGAATTTTGATACAAAGTGAAAGAAAGTTGTGTTTGGAATTGATGAGTAATTTTCTTGTATGTTGGTGGACACAAGAATTTTTTGGACTAAAATGTATTTATCTAATCAGACGAGCAGAATTTTGCACAATTCCCTGAGTGTGAAGTGTATCATTCCTATCTTCATCTACGTATATCCCCTATTTGTTTTTCAGAAACGAATGAGGGTAAAGAAGTTGCCATTGATTCTTGCTCTTCACCTGAAACGTTTCAAATATGTTGAGCAATACAACAGATACATCAAAGTATCTCACCGCATTGTGTTTCCACTTGAGCTTAGGTTATTCAACACATCAGACGATGCAGTCAATCCCGATCGGATGTACGACCTGGTTGCTGTTGTAGTCCATTGTGGTAATGGTCCAAATAGAGGGCACTACATATCGATTGTCAAAAGCCATGGCTTGTGGTTACTATTTGATGACGAAATGGTCGATGTTAGTATAGTTTCCACCTGATCCCAACTTTTGTGCAGCTTTTTCGTTCCTGACCTATTCCTCCAAACCTTGTCTTTTAAGTGCATTTGATTCTTCTTTTATTAAAGTTATTTTGAAAAAATTTGTTCCACAAAAGAATATAACCCTCCGTTTGCCAAGGTCTGCTATTTCCGTGGTTTGCCAAGGTGTGGTCTGCTAGACCACAAAACTACCAAGGTGTGGTTTGGTGAACACGGACAACAACTATGCGTGAACACACCACAAAAATCACGTTTGAGAAAAAGAAATGTTGAAAATAGGGGTCGAACCGGTACAGTACCCGGTTGTACCTGTACCGGTTTGATTTTGTACCCGTACCGGTACCCGTTTGAAAATCCAACTGGGAACTGTACCGGTTGGAACCCAAATTGCCACGATTTTTTAGTGTTCTCATCACGCTTCTCTTTGGCAGGACAAAATAGGACGCGCCACACCTTCACACTTTTGCGGCTGAAACCGCCTGTGGGGACGAATTTGTGCTTTTGCTCGTTTGGATACGCCAGGCCAGGCCATGCGCACTTTGGTGTTTCGATTTATCTTCCTTTTGCCTTTTTGCATAGCCTTTTACCGGTTGCAGGTTGTGTTTGGCCCGCAACACCATGCTCCACAGCTCAGCTAGAAGGTTTTAATCCGCCATGCATGCAAGTGCATGTACCAGCGCACATTCATTTTTTCATGTGCGGTAAATGCTTCGACTGGATGTGCCAGGACCCCAACCTGTAATGATGGGTTTCTGCACCTGAAACCCATCATGTCAGACACCGAATATTCTCTCTGCCACGATCAGATTGTGAGGTACCAGAGCACTTTCATTTTGTCGCATCCCACTTCTCTGAAATCAAGACCAATCCAACTTTTTGCTTCAGCTCATCTCGTGCTTGCTTCCTTCAGGCTTTTTTAAGTCGATTACCCCCATTTGAGTACACCAAGAAATGCACTTAAAATTGAATCGATAGATGGCGTCAGATGTTCATGTTATTGTTGTGAATGGTAACTCTCTTAAAAGAATAGTTGAATTTCCGGTTGTCAGTTTCCAGTTTATGTGCATATCAACGGTCCAATCCTGCAGCTACATGTCAGGAAAGTGCATTTGAATTACGAACAGGTAGTGTTTGAAATTTCCCGGGAAAATTCAACTTGGGAAATTTCCCGGAAATTTCCCATTTTGGGAAAATTCCGAATTTTCCCAATTTTCCCGGGAAATTTCCCAATTTTCCCGGGAAAATTCCGAATTTTCCCAATTTTCCCGGGAAATTTCCCAATTTTCCCAGGAAAATTGGGAAAATTCCCGGGAAATTTCCCAAAATGAGGAATTTTCGACTCTGCTCTTCAGATTTTCCCATTTTGGGAAATTTCCCAGGCAATTTCTGTAGCGTTGAGTCGAAAATTGGAAATTGTTTGATTGCTTCTGCGTATCTATCATCGAACACTGCGCTTGGAAAAGTAACAGTACCGAATAATGGCAGGTGGATTTATCATGCTCCCACCATCTACAACGTCCGTGAACCAATTGTGGACCGGCACACGCAACAAGTCAACAAAAAGCAGCAGGTCACACCAATGTCTGGTCGAAAAGAAAAATTCAGAAAAAAGCGAAAAAATTTGGAAAAAAGAGAAAAAAGCAAAAAACTATGACTTCTATTTTTATTTTGACTCCGCAACATGGTCTTGATTTGTTTATTAATTGAATCATCTGGTGAGTTGAGTAATTGGACGACGCCAGCCTGCATTTCTGTGAATTCACGATGGCACCTGCATGGCAGGGCAGCTGTTGCAAAATTGCGCTTTGAGGCTGCATATACCATAACAGGAGTTGCAATGAACGGTTTTTAATGCAGTTAATGCAACTGCATTAAACTATGCTGAAAACTGTGCTCCAATGGCTGTTAAATGTTTGCATGCACTTTTTAATCATATCATGCACAGGTATACCAATTGTTGTGAATACCTACCGAGGTATTTATATGTACCTATATGTAAAATAATTCATATATTATGTATATGCGACTGTTATCAGTCACTGGCACCATAAATTATCAGTGGCTGCCATCACAGGCGAAGCCACTGTCATCCCTCCGTCATCACCATCCCGCAGCATCGTCCTGGCAGCAAAATATTTGGATTTGTTCTGTAAATTCCCCACTTACGCAGGAAATATCCCATAATTTTTCTCAGGAATATTTCCAATTTTCCTGGAAATTTCCCAATTTTCCCGAAAAAATTGGGAATATTCCTGGGAAAATTGGGAAAATACCGAATTTTCCCGGGAAATTTTCCCAATTTTCCCGGGAAATTTCCCAATTTTCCCGGGAAAATTGGGAAAATTCCCGGGAAGTTTCCCGGGAAATTTCCCGGGAAAATTGGGAAATTTCCCGGGAAAATTGGGAAATTTCCCGGGAATCACTTGGGAAATTTCCCGGGAAATTTCCCAAAATTTTGGGAAATTTCCCGGGAAATTTCCCTGACTTCGAACACTACGAACAGGATGTTTGGTCCTCGCTTATACTGATACCAAAAGTCATGAAATCTCACAGGATTAAGTTAGAATAAATTGCATTTGACACTTTTGTGCACTCCCTTCCAGAGAGGGACTTCAAATCCTGGCCACCTGCCATTTTGTCTACCTGCAACTTTAGTTTTTTTCTCTCTTAAATAGTTTTTGTGTTTCGATGTATTTTTAAATTTTTTGTTCTTTCTTTTGTGTGGTATTTGGACGTCTACAATTTCTTCTCCCCTCCTCAGTTCCTGCTATTTCCACTTCCTTCTTAGCTGTGCAACTTGTCTGGTCTGGTGACATTAGGGAAAAATGCATTTGGACATTTGCATTGCAAGAGTTGAGTTGTTGTTTCACATAGAAAGCCAGCGCCTGTGTATTCCCTCATTTTGCACCAGTGAAAAATGATGAAAAGTTCTCTGAAGTTTTTTTTTTCATTGCAGTGCCATATGATGTGCTTTTGCTGGGAATGGGGGGAAATTTGGTCTCTAGAACACATTTCTTGCTCCCAAAATGAAACTGACATTCCAAAATATCTTCAGCTTCTGATAAAAATGAAAAGGCAAACTTCAAAGTTCAAACAGCAATAACTCGGTCAAAAAACAACATTTTTCAATTCGGTTTTGATTTTTGGGGGCACAATTTATGTGGCTTTCTGCACACCCTAAAAGTTGCAACCGGTACATGTGTACCGGTACCCGTACCGGTTGCTGTACCCGTACCGGTTGCTGTACCCGGTTGAACCTGTACCGGTTCGACCTCTAGTTGAAAATATTGCTGTTTTTACTTTGGCTCACAAGATACCAAGGTGTGGTCTGCCAGAACACGAGCGACCAAGGTATGATAGTAGATTTCAACATCCACTTTCAAATAAAAAGATATGGAGTGTTTGAATGTGGAAGAAAACATTTGACAATTCACATGCTGACATTGTTTTCGAATTTTGGGAATTCGAGGAATAGCTACCACAATGCTTTGTTCACTTCTGATTAGAAACGTCTATAAAAGGTGCCACCGATTGCCAAGGTGTGGTCTGCCAGACCACATGCCACAATCTCTCGATATGTTGGGAGAGTGAGGGTCTCCTCTGAAGCATGCTTCAACAATGTGATCTGAGACACACACATGGTGGGACAAGGCTAGGGATGGTTGAGGAGAGAAGTGGCAAACGGAGGGATAATCATTAATAAAAGCTTGCAAAATCTCAGTTAGTAAGCTGTTTTGTGTGGAATGAATGATGAATTGATGATTTTTGTATCTCCACCTGGTTTGCTGTTCCAGTCTACTTAGATATTAAGTACCTATAACAAAGATAAAACATACCTACCTGGTCACATCACAGCAAACTATCATCTATCAGCTGACGATGAATTCGGACATTTTGGACAAAGCATTTTAATTGTGATGGAATGATAAAATTGTGGGTTACTTCACGTTCTGAAAAACCTGGAATTGCAAGGAAAAGTTCCGGTTCTGGAAATGTCCCGGTGGATTTTCCAGAAATGTCTTCAAAATGTTGGAAATTGTCATGAAGAATTATTTATATCCATGAAAAATTTGTTCGATGGTGAATTTCCAGGGATGGAGCAATGCCATATGGGGACTTCTGTTTTGAAAAAGAAACATTGCATTTAAGAACAATTCCACAGAAAAACCACCAGCGAAAACTAATCAACATTCGTACTGAGAGGTGCGATCTAAGCTGGGACCAAACACCTTGATCTCTGTCAGAGCTGCCCCTCCGCAAATAACCAGAATGCATGGCTCATATGAATGATAACAGACAGAAATGAAGCTGTAATTTCTGGATAGATCAACCATGCCACTTATTTTTGTTATTACGGATTTTCATCATTCAGTTTATTTCCATTCTTGTGAACAAACAACTTCTCTTGCAACAAATAAAAATTTGCTTTGAAGTTTTAATAGGCCTACCTACTCCGGGATCAATAATTAAAAAAAATGTTGGCATGTTTTCTTATCGGCTCTGTATAAAGCAGATCCGTATCGCCAAACGTTCGGTATAAACACAAAAGCGGCCCTTCTCTAAACTTTTTTTCTGTGCAGGTTCGAATCAAACTCGGAATGGGCAGAAGAAAAATGCCATGTTTCTTTCAGAAGGCACACATTACCTTCCACACGATTGGGATGCTGGAAAATTTGATTGAAATACGGGTCTTATACTTGTGTGGTTTTAGTTGAGGAATTTGATCAGCCTCTGGTATTTTTATTTGTCTGCTGTAACCTTTTCTTGACGTCTATAGCAGAAGTTTTGCGCAAACATTCTGCCTGGTATTGCAAAAAGTGGAATGATAAAAACACAACAGATTTCAGGATTCAAAGACTGCAATGACAACACAAATTCAGTGTTTCTTAAACTTTGTAACAAACAAAGCATTTTCTATTGGTGACGAGGGGATCTTTGCCATACAGAGTCATTTATCCTCAATAAGAATCATAAAGTGGCAAAAGAAGCAAATTGCGGAAAATGCTAATTTTGTACAATTTTGGTCCAAAATTGCACATTTTCAGTGTCCTTGGAATTTTCGTTTTGTCTTGAGAAAAAAAATTGGTCATATTTAGGAACCCCAAAATAGCAAAAATATCAAAACTCATTTTTTCCGAGATTTTTTGCATATTTTGTACTTTGTAGCTTCGTCTACAAATCATAATAAATATCTGCAATCTCAATATGTAGGTGCCATTCATTTGGGGGTTGTTGAAATTAACTTTGCAATTTGCCTGGAACCCCCTATTTTGTGTTATTTTCTTCATTTTGTTTGTCAACAATTTGTATTTCAGAAAATTGATGCCTCTGCAATTGAAGATTTCTACGGTTTGACTTCTGACACGCAGAAATCATCAGAGACTGGTTACATTCTCTTCTACCAGTCAAGGGATATTGCTGAATGAGTTACCTTACCTTTCCACATGCAACAGACAGGTCGATTTGTAAAGAGACAGACAACCTGAACCTACTCTTGTGCAGTCAGTCTGCTTTTTGTATTATATGATTATATTTTGTACAAATTTGCCTTTGTTAATAATCATCCACCAGTCAGTCAATGATGATTGTTATTCAGATGCATAGTTTTCCCGTTATTTGCATCCGATTGCTTGGTTTGGTTATGCTGTTGTCTGTCTTCCATAGTCACTTTCTAATTTGTTAACATTTTAGCACAGTTCACGGGAAAGCCAGGCAGGGAACAGCTGAGAAAATGACAGTGAATTTGAATAAATATTGCCAGTATTTGGTGTGGGAAACCCAGAGAAGAAAAATATGATCCGAACAAGGGCCACTATGACGACGGAAAAGGACTCACCACAATAATACAATTCAAGTAGTTTTTTTTCCTGTTTTTTTTTTTGTTCTGGTGCTGAGTGCAGGCTGCTTTGTTTTTGGGGGCTTGGACTTCGTTTTGTGGTATATTTCGCAGCATGACATGGTGTTCTGTTTATGCATCCGTGTTGATTACTCATTTTTGTCCTTTCAAAACTACAACAATTCTGGCATCTTTAAAAGCGTCCGTCCACCAAAACAAAAGCAGCACCAAAAAAAAAAAAACACCAAGTTTAGTTTTCTCTTTTCTTTGGATGGGCATTCGGCTGTTTAGAGGATGATGGTCGACATGGTGGTCAGAGGCAAGTTCAATGTCTAAAACACCTTGAACTATCAAATTAGGTACCAAGAAACACCATCATTAAATTTACCTTTTTTTCTCTGCTTCATCTGAGCTCAGTTGGTGCCCCGTTGTCTTGCTTTCTGGGTCTCTTTCAGAAACAGCACACACACACACGAACTGTGAATTTGGAAGATGCAGGGGTCCCTGTTGGATCACTTCAGATTTCTTTTAAAACCCAAAATACTTTGCGGAATCAAAGAACCACCAAGAATATTTTTTCAGTTTCCTTTTTTTTTTGAATCTCCCTGTATTTAAGTGAACATTCCAAAATTTAATTTTGTGGTGAAAGTGATTTCTGATTTCGGGGTTCAGAAAATGCAGAAAAGTCTGGGTGAACCTCGTCAGATATCATTGGCCGGTAAGTGGGAAAGTTGATTTTTGCTGCAGAGCGACTATGATAGCAGGGTAGAACTCAATTTGAGAAGGTACATTATGTCAGGAGTGGAATCATATCACATCAGTTCGGGACAGAAAACTAAACAGTGCCACAGTACTACAACAACAACAATGCTGCTGGACGCAAGGAGAACTGCCTTGACCATCTACGTCCTTTCATTTAGGGCCTACTCCCATTCCATTGACAGACGACATTGACAAAATCTCAACGTCATTTCTACAATAAATAAAATCATTGTTTGTTACTCATTTTTGTCGAAGCCAACCTCTGTGTTGCATTTTGTGTGTGCAGTTTTTCAATTTTGAAATATTTTACAAGCTTTTTCAATATCAGTCTTTCAGAAGAGAACTTGCACTAAATTTTCATCTACTTTTGATCCATCATTGTAAACATTTTAATTTTATCCCCCTTGAATATTGTTTCTTCTCTGCACAACATCACTTCGTAATGCAGTGGCCTTTCTCTTGGCAGTCGGTAGTGGTTAGGTTAGGTTCACCGGAGCTGGAGCTGGAGTGAGGCAAGAGGGACAGATTAACAAGTTGGCTGCCATATTATTATGCATCAGGAGAGATGCACATGGCATTTGCCGCATGTGCCGTGTGTATCAAAATGATGCACAGGCCCTTACTTTTTAAATGGCTGCAGTTTGCAGCTGGCACAGCCCAATGCATTCACACTTTACTGAGTGGCACCTCACACCAGACCCTGCTTTCACAGCACTTTGGTGTGCATCACTGGTGATGCACATGGCACCTAGGGCATGGTGTGTATCAAAATGATACACCTTAAAAATGGTGCCAAACAACTCAAAATGGCATCAGAAACCCAAACAAGGTGAAACCACCCACCAAAATAGCATGGTTTTGCTGTGGACCCTATGCGGCACGCTGGCGATGCCGCTATTTTTACACGCGGCAGCCAACTTGTTAAAGATTTCGTTCGGTTGCTTGGTGTGTGGTGTGATGAATGCTGGCAGGCGACTTGTTAAGTTTTGAAGAATACTTATTGTGGGTTTGAGTTTGTGGCTGCTGGGGTTTGGGGGAGGAGACTGATGTTTTGGTGAAGTTTGTGTTAATGAAGAAAACATTTTATGCCCTGTCTGATACTTCAGCTGATTTTATGCCCTGTTTTGAGTTAGCATCACAGAAGTCACAAACATTGCTGGGCTAAGGCACAGTGAAGTAAAGTGAAGTCCTTAAGGGGGGAGCTACCCCTACGGGGTGAACTTTTTTGCTTTTCAGCCGATTGGTTCAAATTTTGCACACATTTTAGACGTACAAAAGACATTCTCTGTGCTACAGTAGGTCGCCCTAGGCCACAGGGTTCCAATGTTATGAGCTCACACAAGATGAAGGGTAAGCGCTTGACAAGAAACAGTCTAGCATCATCCAACATTAAAAATTAAAACATCTTGCCAAAGGTGCTGACAGAGCCAGATTTTCAACATTCCATCTGCTTTTCCCATGTACGGCACGTTTCAGTAGACATTCCATCCAATAATCCGGTACTTTGGCTCAAAAAATGAAAATCCGACTCAGCGAGCACCTCCAGCACTTTTACATCAGAGTGCAAAATTTGACCTTTCCAGCTCACTAAATTCAAATGCTACAGCAATTCTGCTTGCACAAGAAACAAAAAACCTGTTTGCCGTAAACTACATTTGTTTGCAAGAAACAATAAAATTTTCAAGTGATGTAGAATCTCCAATCATTGTAACGTACAGTGCTCACACCTCTGTCCATAACTTTTGAACCAGACAAGATATCAAAGAACGGTTTTCACCATTGGATTCAGGAAATGTGGAAGTAGAAAACGATGCCAAAACTCAGACTCAACAAAAATGTCACAATTTTTCAAATACAGGGGTAGGTACCCTCTAAACATGTCTTTCCCGAAAGAGAGCTAATCTGCTGAAAGACAGTGAATTTTGTTTTTTGCCAGATGGCACTTAAGGGGGATGTATTTCAGTATGTTTGTTTTGTCACAAAAGCAATGCGAGTTTGTGGTTTCCAGAAAGATTCGGTAACCCTGGGATGTCGATTAGGGAACCAATTTACAAAACAGCTTTGTAATAATGGTAATTTGAAGCAGAATACCATGGTTTTGTCACATAATTTGTACCAAAAATGGAGTGTTCAGCAGTTGTCAGTGGGAAGTTTGGGCTGGTGAAGTTTTTACTTGGCAATCAGTTTCGTTTGGCCTCAGCCCTCAACCCCTATCGCACCGAAGTTCCCACTGCAAACATCACGCCAGCCGAGGGACGTTTGGGCTGGTGAATTGATTGCTTGGGCTCAGTCGTTGGTAACTCGTTTGGGTTATTTTGGCTGGAAATCAGTTTCCATTGAGCTCAGCCCCTTACACCCCAAACGAGCCCCAAAGTACCCACTGCCAACTTCACACACGTTGCCGGGTGGCTTTACCAAGAGTTTTTTCTCATTATTCCTGCTCACGAACAAGAGCCTTGACTTTGAATGACTTTTTCTGTTCAGATTTTGAAAATGCCGTAGAAATAACTGTTCCCAATCTTGTCCTTGTGGTATTGCAATGACACTATTGTATTTTTCAAATTACGACAATAGAAAACTTACTGTTTATTGATGCGACAAGAATTTTTTTTGTGCGAAGAAAAAGTAAAGTAAGACATCAGGAACCTAACCTCTCTGGCTAAATTCCAAACGGTTTTGATGAAAACCATCACCGTCTAGCTCTAAAGGGATTTGCATTGCAGCGATCAAAAGTGTGGTCTACTTTTTGAGCATTAATTGGTCACAGTGCCTAAACTAACAAGTGATGAGACCAGGGTGTGAAATTTTACGCAGATCTTAGTCAAAAATTCCTCAAAAATGTTTGCAAAGTTTAATCCAAATTGGGTGAAAATAAAAGTTTTGCACGAAGGTTTCTCCCTGCCCTTTAAAGTTTGCTAAATAGTTCAAATCTCAATTGGCTGTAAAATGGCACTTTTGCAAACAGGTCAAATCGAAAGCACAATGAAGCAATCCGGTGTCTATTTCTTGGAATTTTTAAAATGAAAATGGTATTTCCTTATTGGTCAGCTATCATCTGTCACTTTTAACTTCATATTTCGAGGGTAGGAAGACAGTTTTGAGCATGTTGCCCTTTTGTTGATCACTTGACTTGATAAAATAATTCTGTTTGACTTGATCAAATAATTCTTTTGTTCTATTTTTTTTTTCTTTATTAAAATCCTATTTGTTTGACGGTGGTTTTTTTTTTATTTCTCTCAGGAGGTTACACAAACTTAGGAGGTTACACAAACTTAGGAGGTTACACATACTTGGCAAAAAGTGAAGTTTCAACATTTTGTGCCAGTCATCGTATTTCTGCAATTTTTCGACAATTTCTTTTTTCTATTGGTGGACATTTTACGAGGGTGGTTTAAAAAGTTCTGAACTTTATTTATTTATTTGAAGAATGAAATAGATTGGGTCAGTGGCTGGAACGGGACTGAGTAAAGGGGGGTGGTACCCTTATGGGGAAATTTTTTTTTGTTTCATATCCTTTTTTGCTGAAATTTTGAGATTTGTTAAACATAAGAAGAGTAGTTCAGTGCAAAATTTCAGCCTTGTACCGTACCTCTCACAGTTTACCAGCAGCAGCAAAATTAGCAGCGGAAACAGGCCAAATTTGTTGAAAGTGAGATCTCCTATGCTTTTTCGACATACTTTATGTCAAACCCACTCAAAATTTCAAGGCAATCCGGCTGACGAAGCCGGAATTTCAATCTAAGCCCTCATTCAGTCACAATCTGCAATTTGAGCCAATGCGAGGTAAATTTTGTCTTGTTGCGAGTCATTTTTGTAGAAACATGGTCATGAAAGTTTTTCTTATTAGAAAATCAAAATTCTGGCTTCATCAGCCAGATTTCACACTATTTCACATAAGTACACCAATTTTTGCCTTTCTGGCATGCACAGTTCCTGAGATCTCGTTCAAAAGTTTGGCGATTGCTGGAAAACGCAAAAGCGAGAAAACCTCGATTGAAGTTTTGCATAAAATAAATACAAATTGACATTTCGTAATGGTTTTTCAGTGGTCATATCTTCATTTTGGTGGACAGGATAAAGCTGAAAATTGGCATGCCTACATGTGTAAAAAATGTGGATAATCAGCTGGTAATCTCAGAAAACTCATTTTTGCCTCTCTTGGCAGATGATTGCGGAAAAAATAATGCAAAAAAATCTCATCACTGGGAGTTAATTGTTGACAAAAAGTCACTCGTAAATGTGATGCTGCTCAAAAAGTAATTGAGATAGAGTAGAGACAAATGGTTTGAAAATTCTGAAAGATGAGATTTCAGCCTTTACAGTTGTAGAAATATTAATTGGCGGACTAATGGAAAGCATTGGAACTCGATCATAGCAGCCAGTAACTGCTCGGCAATGCTTGGATAAGGCGAGGGGTTTTCGATAACGTCACAAGCTGGAGGTGGCCAATAAATCACCTGCAAATTGGTAGACATCAATACCTGCAAGAGCAGTGCAGCACAAGGCGTTGGGTTACTTTGATTGGTACACAAGATCTTATCCCATTATGGTTTTTGTTTTATCACGACTGTGTCTTTGCCTCTAGTCCATAGTCAAGCATGGAATGACTTTGAAACCACTGCATGGCACAAGCGTGGAGAATGGCACCAAAACAGGTGCATAGTCAAGTTCTGTCGGCTTGAATGATTGCAGTGCATCTGAAGCCCAATTCGGCTTTTTGCTTTTGGCCTCCAAAGAAAGCATTGGCATTCGCAGCAGTTGTGGATATGTCTTCAAAAACTGACTGTGGAGAGCTTCTTTTGTCTTTGGTTTTCCCTATTAACCTGTCCTATGCAAATAAATGTCATCCCGTCATTTCGGATTATTGTTCTCAGTATGGGCCAAGTTGTGGCTTACTTTTCCAACAATTGGCATTCAGTGGGTTACTTTGCAGGCTTTCGGACACCTTTGTTCGTGTGCATTGCATTTGATGATTTTCGGGCCAATTGCTTTGCGACTGATGAACTCATTCTGCATTTGCAACTGCAGGAAAGTTGCTGTTGTCAAGATTTGACCAACACCATTCGTTGTGATGCACAGGTGAATTTGGATCGAAAAACTTGAGTTGTATTATTCAGAGGCGATGATACAAAAAATGATTTCCTGTTGAAATTAAGCAGTCAGTTTTACCTTTACCCATACATAATGCATTATTATTATGGAGAATACTGATATTGAGTGTTTCCCAAAAGTCACTTGACAACGCCAGAAAAGTGCATTGCAGTTTTGAAGCAACTGGAAGCTTGGAGTAGAGTTTGTTCCAATTCGATAACACCTGCAGCAGGTAGCCTGTCCAATCTGAACATGAAATCTGAAGCCCCGCAAGAGAAGATTGAAAACTCGCAAATAGCAGGGGTTGTCAGGTGACTTTCGGGAAACCCTGTATGTGGGAGGCCATTTCTCAGAAAAATGAAGGAAAAAAGGGTTCCCTGCCATATCTTCAAATATGTCTGATGTGGGATGGGGGACCCATCCCACATATTCCCGAAGCCGGAATTTTCCCTCCTGATAATTTTTCCCCGAGATTGTCATTTTTATCCGAAGCTGATTCGTTTCTCCGAGAGTGAATTCCACGAGGGTGAATAATTATTTTTCCGAGGATCAAATTTTCCCTGGGGTTGAATTTTCTCCAAGAATAAATGTTTTCCCAGCGGGTTGAATTGTCCCCACAGCTTTTTTTTCCCAGAAGATTTTTTACACAGGGGGTGGCTTTTTCCTCGGTTTGAATGTTTCAGATGAACATTTTCTCCAACCGTGAATTTTTCCCTGCAGATAAAATTTTGTTTTCCCCGATGGTGAATTTTTCCCCGAGGATGAAATTTTTCCACGGGGGTGAAATTTATCCCAAAGGCGCATTTTTCCCTGAAAATGACATTTTTACCCGAGGGTGAAATTTTTCCGTGAGGGTGAAATTCTCCCCAAGGATGAAATTTTTCCCAGGATGAAATTTTCCGGAGGGTGGAATTTTCCCCGAGGGTGAATGTTTCCCGAGGAAGAAATTTTGCCCAGAGGGTAAACTTTTCCCGAAGGTCAATTTTTTCCCGATCGTGAATTTTTCCTTCTTCCTTTTTATTTTTCTTCTGGCAGCAGTCGATGGGACTTACTGCTGCCAACTGTACTGACAGTTAAACCTGTTGCTGGTCGTCCCCACCCCACTGCAAAGAATAAGACTGATTGTTTCCAAACAAATCTAAATATTTAAATTTATTATTTTTCCTCAACCGTAAAACCATCGCATATGCACAAGAGTTTAAAGTTAGTGCTTGGAAAGAGAAAAATTGAATGTAAAGTTGCTGTCCTAATTGAAATCTTGCAAAAATAGGGAGGTCTTGCAAAAAAAAATAAATGGGCATGGCAAAAAAAATTATCCACTTATAATTTCTGTCTAGCAGAAATGTCATGCCTCCAAGTGTTGGCTCCATCCCTTGGATTGGATCACAATAAATTGCCAGGTGATTCACCCCTTGGATTGAATCACAAAAATATTATGCCATGGTGTTTCCACCGCTTGATTTGGTCACAAAATTTGCCTGGAACTTCCAACCCCTTGTATTAGGTACGTGGTGCGTTCAAAAAGTAATGTCACTCATCCCTTTTTCGCTGCTGATTGGTACGTTTGAATTAGGTCTTGGCCTGAATATTCTTCATTCTTTTTTCTTTCAACGCAGCAGTTATACTAGATCATAGCTTGCTTGGTTAGGGTATTTCAGCAGCTAGGAGTTAACAGATATCAGGCAGTGTCCGGAAAGAATGAATTTCTCAAAAGACGAGCAAACGGCTGTGGTGAAATTCCTCACTGTCAAGGGGAAAACTGCCTCCGAGACACACTCAGAGTTTATGGACATCAGTGGGGACATGATGCTCTCAGGTATCGCACAGTTTGCCGATAGAGAAATGAATTCCTGGGGGAGGGAATGGGAGTCCATCCATGATCAGCATTAGTTCAGGAAGGCTGTCATTGCAACGAAGGACCCCAATGTTATCAGGCTGGAGGATGAAACTGATGGAGGACGGCAGAAAAAGTCCTGTATGCGATGTTTTGGGACAGCAGCAGGCTGATATTGGTCCATCCAGTCCCAAAAGGTCAGACAATATAACTGGCGCTTACTTCAAACATGTTTTAGAAAAAGAATTGTTGCTGAAATTGGAAGAAAAACGACCAAATCTGGCTCCGAACCGATTCATTCTGAACCAGAACAATCCCCGCCACACACTGCTCACGTTGTAACTGTTTTTCGGCCGAAACAGGAATCACACTGCAGTGACACCCACCCTATTCGCCTGATTTGGCACCCAGTGACATTTGGCTCTTCCCCAAGCTAAACCATACGGGTGAACCATTACAGATCCCGATCGGCTATTGGAAGTGCCATCAGTCAGTGGAGGTTGAGACACGCCAATAGGATCGTTCCAGAAGTGTTTTCAGACTGGGTGAAAAGGTGCCACCATGTATGTGGGATGTCCGGAAAGTTTTTGACATCGACTATACGGATCACAGGAAAAGGTTTCTAAAATAAATAACCTTCTATACCAATATGCACCACAGGCAAAGGTCATGCAGGCCCCCACACAGTGTAAGTTTGAAGCTTTCATGCTATTCCTCGAGCCAAGCAATTTCTGCATCAGTGATGTTATTGTCGCTTTGGACATGTGTTGAGAGGCATGTGTTGAGATTTGTAAGCAGCTGAAAATAGGAGGGAGTCAGATCCTGGGATAGGTGAATTGGCAATTCAAATCATCTCTTTCTGAATTTTGCCTAACCAATTTTGAATCTGTGGGCCATTTTGTTGCCCTTGCGGAGAAACATTAAAACTCGGCTGAGAATTTCGCGCGTTTTCTTATATGGATGCTGCAATTTGGTACATTTTTGTTGTGGCAATTCCGCATGAAGAACTCTACATTCCGAACCAAGATTTGGCAAGCGAACTCGGGGGGACCAAACCCAAAAATGATAAAAAAAAAGCATTTTCAGTTTTTTGGATTTCCTAATAGGCCCTGGCTGTATCTTTTCTGGCATTTTGCTCTTTATTTCAGCTTTCTACTCCGCTCTGTTGCTTCACAATCGAGCTTTGAAGTTGTGTTCGGCAAAGAAAACGCCACCGATATACCCAGCACCGATATACAGGGTGTTTCAAAAATAACGGGCAAAAAGCACAGGTCTGATTTCCTGGTGTGATTCTGAACAAAAAATATTCAATAAATTTTTTTGATCCGATACCCCATTCTCAAAATACCCCCACCCTTAAATGGGGTTGCTAGAGTGATGAGGATGAGAACGATTGCTTTATGACTAGATCAGTTTCTTCCTTTGGGAAATCTGAACAAATTACCTCTCTTTATTTTTTCTTCTCCGGGGCCTCGTTTATGAGATAACCCCCCCCCCCCGGAAAAACAGAGGGGTGGAAGGGGTGAACTGGCAAAAATTGTCAGCGGGTCCCCAAATTCACAGGAGATGTTCTCCAAGGAATATGCAACCATTTTTGTTTAGGGGTGCTTTTGCATCAGATGAGCCGTAAACCGGTAAAAAGCTCGGCCGATGATATTGGATCTCATTTTCCATGCGAACAAAGCCCCTTAGGCAAAAACACATTGGAGAACATTTCCTGTGGATTTCGGGACCCGCTGGCAACTTTTGCCTGTTCACCCCTCAACCCCTGTTTTTCCGGGGGGGGGGGGGGGTTTATCTCATAAACGAGGCCCCGGAGAAGAATAAATAAAGCGGGGTAATTTGTTCATATTTTCCAAAGGAAGAAACTGATCTAGTCATAAAGCAATAGTTCTCATCCTCACACCCCAGTAACCCCATTTAAGGGTGGGGGTGAGGGGTATTTTGAGAATGGGGTATCGGATCAAAAAAATTTATTGAATATTTTTGTTCAGAATCACTCCAGGAAATCAGTCCTGTGCTATTTGCCCGTTATTTTTGAAACACCCTGTATATTCCACTGAAGATAATACACCGATTGGGGAAGACGACCTGTTTGCACAACCTGTGCTAAAGAAGAGAGCATCAACGATAGTATGGGAGTACCTAAAAATCTGGAATGCAATCACCTTCAAGAGAAAAGCTTGCACCGAGAGTGGAATGGATTCATTTTCAGTGCAGTGTCAGATTGGTTCGTTGCACAACAGAAATCCTTTGCGTGTACCCATATGTGTGTGTGTCATCTGTTGCTTTCAGAGAAAGGCAGAGAAAGGTCATTCCCACACACAGACACACGTTGAAACAAATCATGCACCCAAAAGTCCAACAAAAGTTCATTCACATCAAAATAAAACAAACAAATTCAGCAGTCAACAAAAATAAGTTAAAATTATTCTTACAAGACAAGAGACCAAGGCAACAAACAACTGCCTTACATCAAGATACTGTCAGAGAGATGCCCATTTGGTCCACAGGCCAAAAAATGACAAAAGCATACCTACAGCAGCAGGAGATAAAACTAGGAGCAAGAGAAACAATTTGATAATCCTAGAAGAAAGCAGAGCACCCCACCCCACCCCATCCTTGGCAGTCAGGTAGGACCGGACCATCCATCATCAATTCATCCATCAGAAGTGCTACACTCGTGCCGTGT
>JASGXE010015176.1:0-31467 GCA_030068105.1 Sinentomon sp. SZTP_YWyxl | reverse complement strand
TCCTCGGGGGGTTCCAATCACCAATTGCTTGAAGAAAGGGGTTGCTAAAACCCAAAATAAGGCATCCATTTAAACATGACCTCTACCGAAGAACGTAGGACTCAGGATCTACTTGGAAAGCTCTTTACACCCCCCAGATTCACAAAGAACTCGAAAAAAATCTAAAAATTTAAATCTCCCTGCATGCATTTAAATGCTGCAACCCATGGTTTCTTTCACGCCGGAGTGCCGTCAGTGGCAGCGGACAAAAATATGCCTCTCCCTGTTTTTGCTTAGAATAAAACGTGGCATCCGCATATGCCGATAAAGCGTTTGCTGGGTGGCTTTGTGTGATACCTTGTTTAACCCGCTTTGAAGCAACCTGTACAAGTACCTCTGCTGCGGTTACTTCTCATGCACGACTTTCCTATTAGCTTAGTTTTGAGTCCAGATGTATGGCATACGCGTATACAAGAGTTCCCAAAATAGCTGATCAAAGCCTGTAAAAAAACAACCCAAAGCCCTCATTGAAGTCAAAACAGAAAGGTTGCAAACCACTTGGCGACATTTTGAGTTCCCACATCACCGGCACCCTTCTTGGGAAAATAGACTGTCCTTTCCGTGGCTAAACAGCCCCCCAGTTGTGGACTTCTTGCCAAGTGTTTCAAAAGACCCCATAGAATCTGGTCCCCAACCGGTTGCATTTGCCTTCCGGACAATGATTTCGTGTCTGTTTGCATGAAAAACCCTTGGGTAATTTTCCAAACATTTTGGAATCCGTCCTGAAATTGGGAGCGGCGGAAATAAAAAGATTTTTTCATCTTGGATTAATTTTGTTCAAAATTATGGACTTCGGATCAAATTGAAGAAATTGGCCAAGAACTCGGGAAATGGCAGGTTGCTAGGAGGCAATATTTCGACCGGCAAACTGAAAAGGAGAAAAAGCGAAAAGTGAAATAAAGAGCAAAAATGAAATCGTCTCGACTTCAAAATGGGGCCATAAGATTTTTTCAACTTTTGGACCAATTTTTCCCCATTAGAAGCGTTTAAATGATTCCTTCATTAAGGTTCTTGGGGAGCGAAATAATTACATTGGCCGGCTTTCAAAAGGAAAAATCCCCATCCCGGATTAGGAGGTGTATATTGCGACATGAGGGTGTCACTTGACAACGGCGGGATCGCTTCGAAGTTTTGGTTTGCGCAAAAATTGACATCCCCTCCGTCGCTGGAAAGGTCAAAATGCATGGCATGTCAACGCGATCATTTATCTGGCGATGTGTGTCACATAGGATTCGATTTTGTTCAAGGGTTCCATGAAAACCCGCTAAACCCGGCTTGGAGTAAGAAGCATCCACTCAAAGCAAGTGAAGATCATTCCAACTTTTCAGAACAAAATGTGAAAACTCAACGCGAATCGACCAACTGGAAACGTCAGAATTGCTTTCTGCTTGCTCGGTGTGGGATCAGTCCTCACGTAAAAATCCAAATCATGGAATTGAAAAATTGTGGTGTTCACATGTTGATGCCATTACACGTGCACAAAGAAATACGCACGTTGCTGGAAAAGCCGGCTATGTGCTGGTCCATGTCCGTCGAAACTGCACAATTTTTTTTTCTCCATTGCGGACCAAACAAAACCAATAGTCCAAAGGGCGAAAGGAATTCCACCCTTTTTTTCTTTTGACCCCGCAATTTTTCCCAAAGGCAAAAGGTCCCAATTTAAAACGGGGGGTACGTCCAAACCAAATTTTAATTCCTTTTGGAAAAAAAATTAATTTTGAGCCCGGGACAATAAAATTTATAAAAAAGTTGTATGTCCGACAAATATTTATGGCGCAAACCAAAAAACCGAACAAAATAACCACGTGCTTGAGACTGGGTAATGCACGGATTGCGCCGGACCTGCAGTGCCATCGGACCGTAGCCTCTTTTTTGGTAGAAATGTAATTCACGGTCAAGATCAATTTCTTACGGCCGGGCAGAAGAGTCAGCTGTTGAAGAAGAATGCGGTGAATTACGAGCAATTGACTTTGTGGCATCTGCCCTGTCACGAACAGAAACTTTTTAATCTATGCTCTGATTAACACGACGCCTCGAGAAAGAACCGAGCGATGCTCCACTGCATGTGGATATTTTGACAGCATGGCCCGCGGTGGTGTCGTCCGAACGAGAGAAAAATTTGCGAAAGCTGGGAATTTGTGGTCTATTTGGCCCGCAAAAATGCTGTTAGCAAATTATAAAAATACCGAGGTATTTCATCTGAAAGGTATCGAAACAGCCTGTGAATGAAGAGGAAGAATTATTGCCAGAAGCTCGAGAAAATTTCCCTGCATCATGGGATTCGGAATTCCTTGCCGGAAAGAAAACAGCCAACTGGCAGTCCTTGTTTGGTTTCAGTATGGAGCCACAGAAATCTTTTTAACGAGTTCTCTTCTGATCATGCATATTTTATTTCCATCGGAGTTGATCTAGAGAGGATTTATTGGGAGCTATTGAGAAACTGTTGAGGAATTTTGTTTTCAAATTAAGGCACGTAAACTATTTTACTTCCCATGATTTCGAGCAAAATGATCTGAAAAATTCCGTTACGAAAAATGATTTTGGCAAGGGAAACTGCCCGTAAACTGCACTAGCCTTTGTGGCTGTGCATTTAACTAAGGGCAAGTTTTAAAATGTGAGTTTCATGAGCTTTTGTGGCATGTTTGTCTAATTCCAGCAAATTCCTACTCTTAATTTTCAAATTTCAGTCTTTTTCTGTTGGTTGGCTGAAACCAAGTTTTGACTGAAAGAAGGTTGGGTTTCCAGATCCTTATGGTGGCTCTAATAGGAGCCATAATAATAGACAAAGAGCTACTTCCAACACACGAGAGTGGCCTGCCCTGCATCTCATTCCATTTGAAGATACAAGAATATTCTCTGCTTCGCTGTTCAATTTTTCAGAAAAACTTTGATCGCTGTGCTAAATCGACCGATTTCTACAGGTACCACGTTTTCTCGGGAATTCTGGTTTTCAAGTTTACATAGCTTCCAAACCCAAAACAATGAGGTCTTGGAATTTTATCTCAACTCGAGTGCAGAAATGTACCTGTTTCTTTTCGCAGATTCCACTATAGTTCAATGTTGCAGTTCAATCGTTTCTTGGTTCAATGAACACCACAGGCATCGGCGGGGATTTCAATTTGGTGAGAAGTGTTTTTCATGGTGAAAACAGACTCGGTAAACAACTGATTTTGTCGACTTCCATCGAAATAAGCGATCGAAAACAGCACGAAGTAGGTATACCTCGATTGGAAATCGGGAGAAAATACCGCGTTTCTTTCTCATGGAACAGTTATCGCCGCCGCCAAGGAAATTATGCGTCCAATTTTTTTTATTTAGTTAAGTTTTTTGCTATTTCGTGGACGGTCATGACAATTTGGCAATTAAGTCATTTTGTCATTTCAATTGTTTCGATCAATTGGTGCCTCCGAGAATGTTATTTTTAAGAAATTTCTCGATTTGGCGAAAGAAATTTTCGGAGGCACTGTATCATACCTTAATCAACCATAGAAACCAAGGCTTATCATAATAAATTCATTAACACTCGTTACACTACGGGAAGCTATAGTTTGATCGGAAAATTAAGAGACGAGTGAATTGCACTTTTCGTGTACAATTAGCGTTTCAAAGTATTGATTTGGTACTTGGTATGGTATCCTAATTGATTTTGGTGTTTGAAAACTTCGCATGGGCCCACCAAGGACCATGGCAAATAGTCGACACAAATGAGATAGCCCGTTAAGCTCCCAGAAACAATCGCATGCCACGAGCACAGCAGTGAAAAGGAGTCGGTACTGCACGAATAGAACACCCTGCTCTTTTCATTTCGCGTCAGGTGGAACGAAACGCCAGCTGCAATTAGACACTCCTTTGAAATGGTGCGGATGAGCAATGTCGAGACATTTCGATGGAGATTTTTGAGAAAAGCACCACCGTCGCGTCAAGGGAAAAGTGTAACACTTTCCTGATGTGGAGAATTGGGGCACTGGAATTCGTCCACGTAAAACGTGGTTCATCTTATGCTCATCTTTGAATCTCGTAAAATCATTCGACCGTTGGATCCCACCATTCGGTAACGTATTCCGTTGGGCGGTGAGATGTTATCGATTGTCAGCTGATTGAATTGCTTGAAAATTTTGTCAGAAAGACGTATTTGTCAATTGAATTCCATCCGGTTTTGGCTACGGCTTTAAAGCACTTTTTAAGCCACACTGTAAAAATCCCGAAAATTCTACAATTCAAACAACATTGAATTAAATTGAATCATCGTGATCAATATTGAAGTGGTCGATGGAATTCCCCCGTGTGGCGGTAAAAGACTGGCCGCAACTCAGAAATCATGAATTCGCAGTAGCGATTTTGCAGAATGTCATCCACCGTTCAAAAAAGATCGAATGCTCTTTGAGCAATCTCGTGATTTCATCTATTCCAAAAAATTATGCATACTTATGGCACACACAAACACAGTCAGAAATCACTCTGTGTAACAGCCTTGGGGGTTTAGAAAACTTTTAATTCAAACAAAACTTTCTCGCAAAAATCCCATTTCATTTTCAGGATGTCCCAATGGTTTGGAAAGAATATTCCAGATTTTTCCAGATCAGATTAGAAGCACAGACGGCGACATCGGGGAGTGCTGGGTGAATCAATCCCTTTGTCAAATTTCCAAGGACTTTTTCATACCGAGGACTATTTTGCTCTAAAGTCCATAGACGACCGGTTGCAGATTCATGCAAGCCTTGGGGAGTGCATGCCGGCGTAGCTTCCACCGAATGTGAATCCCAGAAGTTGGGGGCCGAAGAGCCTACACACGAAGAACCTACCTCTTCACGTAACATGTTCAAACTTTGTCCTCATTGGATCGAACTTCTAACCTGTTATACAAAAATAATTACAAACACACATCAGGAAGTCTGATGTGTGTTTGCAATCATATTTGTAATCTTATTGTAACGTTCTCATCTGAAACCTTGTTGATATCACTGAACTCTGCGGTTTGAGGTCAATGAGTTGTCATTAAAGGTCAACAGACTCAAAGCAGTGTAGCAGACTCCATCAGCAATTATACACACCTCTGTTGCAGCATTGTTTCAAAACTTCAAGAATAACAAGCGTCCCGGAATTGGTGGCGAATTGGATTGACACCGCGAGCAATCGCAAAAATAATTGACACCAAGACTGACTGGCCTTCCGCCCATAGACGGCATCAAAGATCGGTGGGCAATTATGCCTCTGTGGGCCAACAAGCCCATCTGTTGTGCTGAGTAGCTGTTGACTGATAGCGAAAACTTTGATCTGGGAGGTAATAAATTCCGGAACTGCAACCATCGCCAAGTTGCCGTCTATATGTTCTGCGAATGTCAACGAAAACTTTGATCTGGGAGGTTATTTATTCCGGAATTGCAACAATCGCCTAGTAACCGTCTATATGATCTGCGAATGTCAACGAAAACTTTGATCTGGGAGGTAATTAATTCCGGAACTGCAACAATCGCCAAGTAGCCGTCTATATGTTCTGCGAATGTCAACGAAAACTTTGATCTGGGAGGTAATAAATTCCGGAACTGCAACCATCGTCAAGTTGCCGTCTATATGTTCTGCGAATGTCAACGAAAACTTTGATCTGGGAGGTAATAAATTCCGGAACTGCAACCATCGCCAAGTTGCCGTCTATATGTTCTGCGAATGTCAACGAAAACTTTGATCTGGGAGGTTATTTATTCCGGGATTGCAACAATCGCCTAGTAACCGTCTATATGTTCTGCGAATGTCAACGAAAACTTTGATCTGGGAGGTAATAAATTCCGGAACTGCAACCATCGCCAAGTTGCCGTCTATATGTTCTGCGAATGTCAACGAAAACTTTGATCTGGGAGGTAATTAATTCCGGAACTGCAACAATCGCCTAGTAGCCGTCTATAAATTGTGCGAATGTCAACGCGATCACTGTTGCCGTAGTTGACGCCGGTTTGTCCACTGTCTAGTCGCAGAGCAAGAATAGTTTCAGAACGGGAAGAAATCCGGTACCGTTCAAGATTCGGCCTCCAACTTGATCGGACGGAGAAAAAAAAACGTCACGATTGATGGTGTGCTCTGTTGTGGGTGAGCGCACTCGCGAGCGTCTTGATACCGTGTCGCCGTCTTTGTCAGCCGCAACTGCAAGCCACAAGGCATTGTTGTTTTAATTGGGGCCCTGCATTTTGTGGAGCGGCTGCGTTTTCCTTTGGATTTTGAAAGCATTTGGTTGAGCCAGGATCTTTTTTTCTCAGCCGGGGAGCCCCTTTTGAAGATCCACTGCAGCCGCGCGAAATCTTGGCCGAACGCTTTTTGATCGTGCGTTTCTTTTTTCTCTCTCTCGCTCTCTTCAACTTCCTTCTATTTGTGTTTTTCTGATTATTTGAACATGAACACTTTTTTGCAGCTGTTGAAGCACCGCTCTTGCTGTGGCATTACTGACCTATTTAATTCGCCATTTGCGGTGCAATTGTCGGCGCCGGTTGTGTTAAAACTGCTCTCACCTGTACGCCGAGTTGCCATAATTACAAAGATGACTTTTTGTAGAATGTTTTATATCTGCGATTTTTATTTCTACTGCAAATGCGGACGGCAGATGAGATGTGTTTATTTGCTAGATTTGCTGAGAGGAATATCCTGGAATAAGAATTAGTTGTGAAAGGCGACCCTTAAATTGATGAGGAATAATTTACTTTTCTTTGACCAGGCAGGTTTGTTTATTGTAATCAGTCAAAAGATTTGCAAACCGATATCCAAAAGACGAAACCTTCAATTTACGAGGTGTATCCGCAAAGTTCATGCAATTGTAATTTTGCTGGGGTGGTAGGGAACCTCTGGCCTATGGTGGGCAGTGTGCCCTTGCCTTGAGATATTGACTCATTTCCTGAAAAGTTTCGTTGTCCTACATTCCTCTTTTTTTCTTGTTCTGTGGTTTTTTTTTAAACCTTTTTGGTAACAGCTTGGAGATGGTAGTTTTTTTTCGATAGAAGAGCGACGAGCCCCAACAAGTGGTGGTTACTTCCTTCGAAGATGAAGAAAGCGTCGAAAGTGACGCAAAGTTCAGACTCCTGGCATTACCACCCCAGATGAGCAGATGAGGCCGTTGCATAAACATTCCGAATGCACTTCGTATGCCTACAAGATTTTATGGGGTTCAAGTTTAGAAATTGTCGTTCTTTCTCGCAGCGCTGCTTCCAAAGGACACCATTCCCAGTGCAGATAAATCCAACGGCAGTATTCCCCATTGCAACTCACCCTCAGGTTCAACGCAATGACCAGTACAATGGATAGATATGTGTGGCGAAAATTTAATTTCTATGCGCAGCGCTAATTCCTTTTCCATTGTTGCGAAAAATGAATCCCATAGCAGATGAATCTCAGCAAATCCCAGCAGATACAAATCCTCTCAGACACAACGGCGGTGTCACAGTAGGGCCCAATCGAAACTGTTATCAGTCGACACAATTCCCAGTTGCCACAAATACCAAAAACACAGGAGTCCTTGTAAACACATGCCCAGTGGACACCATTCACAGAAAACACTCATCTTTGGACACAAATCACAGAAGATTTCAATCCTATCTAACATCAGTGGTTAGAAATTCCAAAAATAGCTCAGATTCTAGTTAATATAACTGGTTTTGATTGACACCACTCCCAGAGGATACACTTCCAAGCGGACACAAATCCCGTTGGTAACATATTCTAAATGAGGAAAATCATGGTATGAATAGATGCCATTTGCGGCTGACACTATTTCCAGCGGATTCTGTTAAACGAATACGTTTTGACACAAATAAAAAAGGCACCAATCCCAGTATCCCCTGTTTCCAGCGGTTACTATTCCTACAAGGGACAAACTCTAAATGATTCTATAGATATAGTAGATGCCATTTCCAGGAGACACTATTCCCAGAAATTTCTATTTTCATCTCAGACACTAATCCCAGTAAGTGCAAATACAAATTACTATCCTATTAAACACTATCCAAGTAGTGCAAAAATAACAGTTGACCGCCATCATTGAGTCTTCAGCAAAAACAGGATTTTCAGCTGCAACTCTTCAACAGTAATAGAGAGCAAATGTGGGTTTTTGGTAAACCACACAGCTGAAATCCGCATACGTATGTATACAGTCTTTGCAAAAAACCTGTTACACGTACATTTACAGGGGGAGTGGGAGATGGTGATTTCCATTTACAAAATACTTGTTACACATATGGAGACGTAATGGAAGAAGGTGATTTCCTTCTGCAAAATATTCGTACTTGTAACACATATTGGCTTAGATGACATTCCATCTTCATCTTCATTATTCTTCAGGTGCATTCCCCCAAACATTTGCACCACACCAATTTGGATTGCCGTCTCTGTCATTTCTTTAAAAAGCGGTCGCATCACATCGGCTGCGAGTTTGCTTTTTTCGGTCCTCACTGAGTGCAACATTCCGAACCAAGATTTGACAAGCGAAATGATAAAAGACTGTGCTCAGTTTTAAAATTGTGAAAACTGTTGAAAATAGAAATCCTCATACCCGACGCTAAAACTTTCCCGACACCCCTCCACTGTTAGAACAATAAAGCTGCGCTGGTCGGCATGCACAGATGCATATTTTGAAATTGTTCAGAAAACTGTGCTTCCTATACCTGCCTTATTTGTATTTATATTTATTTGTATTTGATGTTTCAGCTTGCGATATAAATGCAAACATTTGAAAGAACAAAAATGACAAAACTTAAAACTGAAACGGCGACGAAACGATTTTACATAAAATCAGTATGTGGCAATCAAGCAATATATAGGTACAAGAATAAAAACCTTTTGACGGAGTTAACCTCCGGTAGTAGGATGATTTCTGATCAAATAAGAGTCCTTGGGCAGAGAATTCCACTCCCGAAGGGTTTTCAGAAAAAAGAATGGAAATGAGTGTTCGTTCAGCTTCACAGTGGGAACCAAAAACTTGTTAGCATGAGAGCGGCTACCATTGAACTGACTAACTCGAACTTCATCTGGAAGAGGAATTAGCAGGGAACCCCGAAGGATCTTTTTTAGGGTGCTAAGACGTCTATTCGACCTTCTCTTACACAGGGATGGGAGCCCGAGCTTATATTTGCATTACTGAGCATGGCGGTTACATTGGATGTGTGGCCATAATCGTTCATGATAAAACGTGCAGCACTTCTCTGTATCTTTTCAAGAGCGTCAATGTGACTCACAAGAAAGGGATCCCAAGCACAGCACCCATATTCGAGAATGGGCAGAACAGACGTTTTGTAAGCCATTAATTTGATATTTTTATCAGCGCGCAGTTATTTATGCTGTAGAGAGCAGTCGCAAGTTTTATTCACCAAAAAGCAAGCAGAGTAATTTGCAATTTACTATTTTCAACCCAGCAATTACTCGAATCAACGGAGTCATTTTTTTCTGGTGAAAACCGCGGTAACAAGTGCAATATACTCTGGACAATTTTAAAGAAAACGATCATACGAATCATTTTGATTCCCATCATCTCAATCTGATCCTGCACGAAGTCAAAACATGCATGTGATTTCGTGTTTCGAAACTCAAAACAAGCCAAACTGGCAGGCTAAATGGGATTATTTTCCAAACTGTTCCAAGTACTTGTCATTCTCATTGGTCACTATTTCTAGTGGAGATTGTATTCAGCAAAATCAAATTCCAGCAAATACGATTCCAAATCCCACAACTGGGAATTATTTTTGGCCTTTTTTTAGTTTCATTTGAAGCATTTTCAAAGGAAGCTCTCTTATTGCGTTCTCTAGAGTTCCTGCTTCACATGCTCCGTTCCGGGATTTTTGTTAAATCTCTCAAGCACAATTTCAGTGCTTCAAGTTCTTAAATTTAGGTTTGCTACCGTCACCTAGGTGGGCTTCCGCTCAAACCTCAATCTGCAGAAATTAAAGATCCTCTTTTGTAGCCGAGGTCAAAATCTGAAACCTCTGAAACGTTTTGTTGAAATCTGGCATTTTAATTTCTACAGCCTGCAGAAGAATAAAAAAGAAAGAAAAAAATTTTCTGAGGCAACAGTTAAATGGGAAAATACAATGGATACATTAATTTCGCCGCCACTATACACATCATTCACATACATGGGATGCAGTTCCCAGCAAGACGCAATTACACATCTATTTTCTGAAAACACCATCTCGTTGGCACAAATTCCCACGAATTCCAGTGGAACATAATTTTAGTCTAGACATATTCTATTTGGCACAAATCCTAGAGAATGCTCCCAAGTGTGCTCAGAGTGAATTCAGAATTCCTTCAACAATGACAACCATGAACCATGAAAACCAATGAAAACCATGCTGACACGTTTGGCAGCAAAGTCTGGTACACTGTGGACGCGATCACTCAAAAAGAGAAATCCTGGTTTCATTATTGTGAGCCAATGGTCCCAAGGCAGAAGCAACCCTCTCAATCACTCCCACCCTGCAAAATGCACTAGCAGCTGCCATTACGTGGAAAAACTTGTCATTTGCAGGCAGTGCTTAAAAAGACCACTTTTCTAGAAACCCTGGAACAAATGTAAGAGGGTTGGAGTGGTGAAATGAAGTCCGGTGGACTCCAGACGGATGCAAATTAAAGGTCCATGGCCCACCTAACCCATAAGACACCCCTGATCTGGGGAAAAAATACAATTCCTCGAACTTTCTGGATGCACCTCGTATACTCAGCGATGACAGACAGACCTGGTATCACATTTTCAAGGGTGAAGATGGTATGGTACTGCCCAATCATTTATGCTGCCAGTCAATCAGTCAATCAGTCAATCAGCCAATCAGTCAATCAGCCAATCAGTCAATAAGTCAATCAGTCAATCAGTCAATCAGTCAATCAGTCACATCAGTCAAATCAACGTCAATCAGTCAATCAGTCAATCAGTCAATCAGTCAATCAGTCAATCAGTCAATCAGTCAAATCAGTCAATCAGTCAATCAGTCAATCAGTCAATCAGTCAATCAGTCAATCAGTCAATCAGTCAATCAGTCAATCAGTCAATCAGTCAATCAGTCAATCAGTCAATCAGTCAATCAGTCAATCAGTCAATCAGTCAATCAGTCAATCAGTCAATCAGTCAATCAGTCAATCAGTCAATCAGTCAATCAGTCAATCAGTCAATCAGTCAATCAGTCAATCAGTCAATCAGTCAATCAGTCAATCAGTCAATCAGTCAATCAGTCAATCAGTCAATCAGTCAATCAGTCAATCAGTCAATCAGTCACGTCAATCAGTCAATCAGTCAATCAGTCAATCAGTCAATCAGTCAATCAGTCAATCAGTCAATCAGTCAATCAGTCAATCAGTCAATCAGTCAATCAGTCAATCAGTCAATCAGTCAATCAGTCAATCAGTCAATCAGTCAATCAGCCAATCAGTCAATCATTCAATCAGTTAATCAAATCAATCAACGAGTCAATGAGTCACTCAGTGAGAATGGAAAAAATTTCAATTGCGCTTATTTCACCTGAATTCGACACTTTCTTGAATTCGAGATAAAAATATAAAACCAACTCCCCAGGAACCATTTTGGAAATCTATTATTTATTCGAATTCATTCAGAGAAGTCTTTTATCTCGGAGTTTTTCATTTGACTAAGCGTATGCGAGACAATTGAACTCTCAATCTAGCGCCGCAAAAAGAACCGCAAAGGAATGCATTTAACGGAGCGTGTAATTTTAGATTTCCAGTGCCTATACAGGACAGACCCAGTGCTCATGTTGTTTCTGTCTTCCAACTTCAAAAGTGAAAAACCTCCCGTGCCAAAAGACATTCCAAGCGAACAGTAGGGAATTCACTGTGAGAATGCAGCTTCACATGCTTCGAATTCCCACGCTTTCATGAATTCAATAGAGTTGCGGCATTGCATTCAACGCGGGAAACTGGCTACAATGTTTATTTTGCCTACAAGATCGGCAAATTCCTGACTCGTGAGGCATGGAGATTGCATAACGCTCAGGAACAAAAAAGTGACAAGTTTCACCATTCAGCGCATGGTTTTCAAGCGTGGCATTTTGCATAATTCGCAGGAATTATGCCGGCCATTCAATGGAATCAAGAACCGGAATCTTGTCGCAGCCATAATTCTGCAAAATGTTCCAGATTCCTTTGGACGGGGGACTTTTGGGTATTCTGTTCGTTGGCGATCCATCACACTGAGCAATATGATTCTGATCTATTTCAACTTAAGATAACTGAACCTGACCTAACCCGATCTACCTTAACCTCTGAACCGTAAGCTGCTCTACCCCAACTGAACCTCACCCTATCCCATAAGAGATTTTAAACACTCTTTATCCACTCTTAATTTTCAACCTGGAGCACGAACTACAAGATGACCAACAATACAGCTCATTCCACTTGAAGATATGAGCTGAGAATGCTTCACACTCTTCCATTTAAATACACAGAAAAACTTTAATTTCTATGCCGCGAATGAAGTTTATGACCGAGTTTTCATTGTTGAAAGCCAAGATTGCATTGTTGAAAGAATTCTGAATTCAGTATGAGCACACTTGGGAGCATTCTTAGCTCACATCTTCAAGTGGAATGAGGAGTAGGTCCCATTGATTTGTACAATAGCACAATTGTTCCGGTATCCAAAGTGCTGGTAGTGCGTGCTACCGCGGTTTCGGAACGTGTTCTCGCACAGGTATCACTCACATTGGTGCAGTTGGCTTGTTCGACCTCCTGGAGTGGTACATTTCTCCTCACTGTTACTCACCACTCCTGAAAAGAGATGCCCGCGCCCCAGATCGACGTGAATTTAATTCCACATGACTCTTGAACACCCTCATTGCCTTGCTTGTTTTTTTGCCATATGACTATGCTTGCTTGCGTAATTTTTGTTGTTGTTGTATTTGTTACAGTGTCCAGCCTGCAGAGCCGCCGCTGAACGCATCGCCTAAATCTGCTCAGTGATATAATCGCAGGTGCAGTGAATTTTTCTCTACCTGACACTTCAATTTCAATTTCAATTTATTAAAAATTTGTTCACATTAATGGGTGAACATTGTCGCCGTAAGGCCCGTCAGAGAAGGATAAAATCAACAAAATAAGCAAACGAACGAGTAGAGAAAAACAGGTGCCAATAGGTATGCAAAAAAAAGAGAAGAAAGTTCCCGCGCGGTGGCCATTTAGAGAACGAGAAGCGGTGAACTTGCCGGGAGAGAATTCCAGTTCCGTATGGTACGCGGAAAAAATGAATTGTAGTATTGAGTATTTTTTATAAGCGGAGCTGAGATATGAAAGGCATGCTGACTGCGGCGTGGGGTAAGAACCCTTGTAAAACCAAGGGGAAGATGGCTCAGACACTCACGTGTCACCATGATTTTTCGGAGAAGAGCTAATCGTCGCTCCTGCCTACGCTGGAGTAAGGTATCAAGACCTAGTTCGCGGAGCATGGCCGAGATAGATGATTTGCGGGAGCAGGTAATTATTAGTTATGTAGCGGGCCGCAGCTCGCTGCACTTGTTCTAGATTATGAATCTGCGAGACTAAGAAGGGATCCCATAGGCAGCAGGCATATTCAAGGTGTGGAAGAACAAGTGCCTTGTATGCCTTAAGTTTCGCGTCAGGATTTGAATTACGAAGATTACGCTGCAGTGATCCTAGTACCCTGCGGGCCTTGGAAACCATGTGGCCAATGTGTTAGGACCAGTCAAGGTTGGCAGTGATTTGTACCCCAAGATAAGTGACAGAATCAGATGAAGTGAGAGGCACTCCATCAACACTGTAATTAGAAAACCGCGCATCTATGCCAGATGTCCGCATTCTACCCTTTCGGAAACAAACAGAAACACATTTATTGATGTTAACTGCCATATGCCATTTGGAGCACCATACAAGCACCATTTGGACACTTACAAGTTTAAATCAAAACAAAGGCGGACAGATAACGGCCTGAGCTTTGTCCTACCATTTTGCAAAAAAAATGTTTTTTTCAATTTCTTCTTTCCCCGAATATTAACCGAATGGAATAGCCTCCCCGCAAATAGCCAGTTGATATCTCGCGCAATTGCTCGCATACCTCACACCACGACAGAGATGCCCGCCCCCCAGATCGACGTGAATTTTATTCCACATGACTCTTGAACACCTTCATTGCCCTGCTTGTTTTTTGCCATATGACTATGCTTGCTTGCGTAATTTTTGTTGTTGTTGTATTTGTTACAGTGCCCAATCATTTGTATATACACTGTTTTTTGACAATAATAAACAATAAATAATAAATAAATAAAAAGGAACGACAATTTCGTTCCGAAACAGTGGTAAAGCACATACCAACAACCAATATACTTGAGATCTTGGGACGATTGTGCTGTTGCACAAATCCATAAATGACCGAAGGAAACGTGAATCATTTTATTAGTCTCCATGTTTATCAGTGCATTCTTTCGGATGTATCCAGTTGGTTTTGGAAAATTTTGGGATTTCATTTCCTAACTGGCATGCCAATGAATAGACTCTGCACCATGTCCCACATTTTAGTCATTTGTATCAGGAGTCTCAAAACACCATATGTGACGCAAACTCAAATTTCACGTGAAAAAATCATCATTTATTACCACAATGCATGTATTTATGCGCAAAATCCCCCATGCGCAAAATCTTTCTTCCCCCGAACAGTTAGAGATTGGAACAGCCTTCCCACTCATTCTCCAATTATATCCCGCTCCATGGCATCCTTGGGCGCCACACCAAATCGTGCGTATAGATAATTGGCGAATTTGTTCCTGTGTTTTTATTATCTGACTTTCCTTTGACACCTTGCTCACCCTGCCACCACTACTGTTTGTGGCAGTATTGTTAAGTAAATAAATAAATAAAATAAGATCAAACTTCAGCCTTTTATCCCAGGGAGCTTGTGGATTGGAACCACGGCTGAAAACTGCCTGGAAACGGAGGACGTAGTTCAGGACTGGTTGCTCTATAACTTCCTTTTTACACACGAAGTATTTAAGCTTATCGATGCGCACATCATTGGGAAACTGTCTGCACATCCGAGGGAATGTAGAATGCTGTCAAAAGCGATGCAGAATGTAGATACATTGTAGATGTAGATAGTAGATGTAAATGTACTAGTAAATTGTCGAAGAACCAAATTGTAGATGTGGAATGCAGGTGCACAATATTGATGCAATACCAAACCTCGTTCTTCGAGAAGCGGATCGCGCTGACCAGAAAAAGTCTCGTCTCCGCGATCGGCGTAAAGAGGCCGGACAAAATAACGTTGAGATGAATTTTTTCACACAAGCGAGAAACAGATCGGTTGGGAACGTACATGCTTGAGTTTTCGGAACCTTTGTTGTTGACTGCAAATTGGGTTTCACAAAAATTCCCACTTTTTCTGACAATCCGTTCATTCAAGGATCTTGTGAAATTAAATTTTCCAATTTAACCGAAACACGAATTTGACACTTTCATTTCTACTCCAATCGCGGTGTTGCACACTGGCAATATTCAAATGGGAATGCTTGTGTGCTTTTTTTCGGTGCTGGAGATGAAAAATTGGAATTTCTATTTTTTTCTGACTATTTTTACCAATTTGCAACAATTATTAAACAAGTATACGAACTTCCAGATTAACCAAATGAAATCTGAGCCATTCGGAATACTCGGGCTATAGGAGATTTTTTGTCAGACTTTTGACGCACGGGCAATGTTATTCCCCATCTAGAAAAACGCCGTTAAATGCATTCCTCCGTGTAATGTGTTTTGCGCCGCATGAGAAATGGGGAGTTACATTGCCCCGTGCTTCAAAAAAGTCTGAAAAAGATCTCCTATGGCCCGGGTATTTAGAATGGCACCGTATATTCCAGGGTCGGCTCCGTACCACTTGAAGTGAACAATCCCAGGAAATTATTGCCACTCCACTGAGAGGCACCGTCGATGGTTGAAGGTATGGGCTTGAATCCAACGGAGGATAAAGCCCATCAGTTCGCTGCCTTGTTGCGACATATTTGCATGCATTATCCTGGCCGCAAATGTGTTCTTCCCTTTTGTAATTGTTTATTTGCCGCAAAATTGACCATCTTTGTGCTGTAAATATGGAAAGGGGGTGACTCCTAAAATACACAAATTCAATTCAATTCAATATTGGGGCACTCCTCTATATATTTTATTTCGTTGTGACAATTTCCCATTTTGGAGATTTCTTATGCTGGAGTCTCATCTGACTGACATCGAAAGTTCAAAGGTGAGGAGCATCCATCGCTTACCTATAAAGCAAAGAGAAAAGTCTGAAAACATATGGGAGTGATATTATCAGTCATGCGTACCTGTACGCCTTGATGTCACTGCACTTGAACAGGAGTGTGCATGTGCCAGCGATTGCATGGCTGAATTTCCATTTCATGCGCTGATTGCTACCACCAGCCAACAACCATACCTTTCCACTGGATTCGTACGACCCACCCAACCCTGTTGGATGCTCCAACGGACCTGAAAGAACATCTTTCGATGGGGGAAGGTGGCATAATTTTGAATCGTAACCATATGTGCCTCCAGCAGGGACGAATAAAAGTTTGTCACGCAACACTCGGATGTGGCTTGTGAACCTTTTGCGCGAAGTTATTACCATATTGTTTACCGTTCGGGTCCAATTGTCGCTTGGTGGCAATAAAGATTCAAGAAAGTCACTGTTAGGGAATACACCCACCTTCATCTGGCACTTTCACTGTCAGTCATCCAAAGGACAGCGTACTCTTGCGCTGCAAAGTGGAAAGTATGAATTCGCAAATATGCAATGTCAATAACCCGAGGAAATTTTTGCGAATGTATCTCGCAAAGTAATGCTCTTGATATGGAGCTTACGCCACTGCAAGTACTACAGGCCTTTATGGTCAATGAACGTGTTGGCTGATTATGAAGGCACAGTTAGTCATTACGGAGATTTCGAATGTCAGTTCTGCTAAGCAGACGTCGCAGCAATCGCAAGAGATCCGTTTCCACAAAGAGATTACGGACACGCTATTTAACCGATGATCTCACAAAATTGCTGCTCGTACATATCAAAATGATGACCACCTTCAAAAGACAACTCGTTAGAGAGGCAGCGTTTCTCCATACCGAATGTGGAGCGAACGATTATTCACCACAAAGAAACTTTTAGCTAGCCAATGGATATAGTTCTACATTAGTGGATATAGTTCTCTGTATGGCGGCGGCGGAATTAATATCCTCATACCTATATGTAAAAATTGGGACCTTTCAGATTTTAGCAAAAAATCCATGCTGTATGTACAAATTATAGATCCTCATTTTTAATCGAGGTCAAAATCTGACATCGCCAGAAAGCTCTGTTGAAATCTGGCGCTTTAATTTCTACCGCCTGCATAAGAGTAAAAAGCGAGAGAAAAAGTTTCGGAGGCAATAGTTAAATGGGAAAAACACATGTATAAGTACAATTAATTGCGCGGACACAATACTCCCAGCAGACAAGCCAAACACACAACAGAAATTTTATCATCAAAATTGAGACGCACCTGCACCAGAGGCCTTAAAAAATCCCCCAGATGTCGCAAATGCAACTTTTCCTCGAAAATGGCGACGTGGCTGCAACATGAAAATGAATTTTTTTCAAAAGATCCTTCAAACAACAGAAATTTTATCATCATGTCCTCACATTACGAATAACATCAGAGATCATAATACCTGGATACCATAGCATCTGCCACTTTCATGTGGAGATCTTTTCTTAAAAAAGAGCCGTTTTATTCTGTTTAATTTCAGCTCTCCCCGACCAAATCTACTCAATCCCAGCACAATCTTCCAATTTGGTGCCCGAGTGACACTCCCTGGGGACGACAGAAACAGAAGGATTCTCCAAAAGGTGACCGTGGTATAGCGTCGCAGCTTCCAATTAGGCCTAGCAATTTTCCTGAATGCGGTCAGATCAGAATTTGTTTTGAGGGATTCACTTTTATCCTTGAGTTTTGTGATCTCAGCTTTTCAAATTCCCAGGGAGAACTGTTCTTGTGCTGACATCTCTGTCACGTTTTCATCTTGGCGGCGTGGTTCTCCTGATGAGAAGCCCACAACTGACGGTTCCAGGAACCCGTTGAAACCAATAAAGAGAAAATATGCTGTCGTGTTTACAGGCATCTAGCCCTCAAAATGACTTGTAGGTACCCCTCCCGCGGAAACTCTTCAAAAACAGGAGTTCACTACTGACTCAGATTAGTCTTTTTGTGACAACACGCTCCACGAAACGCATGACGTTCCTGCAAGGCGTGAAACTGCATAAAGTTATTCTGAAATTGGATGGCTCATGCATTAACTTGATCTGTGAAATTTTGTTTTTTTTTCGAATTAGTTTGGCGGAACCTGTAATGGTTCAAGTGTGTTTCACTGTTGTGATCACCAAACCGTGGAAAATGACAAATCAACAAGCGCGACGACGTGTCTGTCTCCCTCCCTCCCTCTCCTTCCCTCCCCTCTCTTCCTCTCTTCCTCTTTCCCTCTCTCTCCCTCTCTCTCTCCCTGTTGGACCACTGCCCCGCTGACTGAACGCGACAGGTCTTTTGACCTCCCACTGTGATTATGCTCTCAGACGACTCGAATTCCCCAAATCAAATAGTTTCTTGAGCTTTTAAGAAAACAAATCTCTCTTATTAAATTTTATTTTCCTGTTCTGTCGGATTTTCATTGCTCAAATTGACATCAGTTGCATTTGCGCCACGACTTGCGGTCACGTTATTCCGTCCACAACACCGACTTTTTCGCGTCTTGTCACTTTAGTTGATAGATGTTCTTCTGAAACCTGGAACAGGCACCAGGCACCTTTGGCTTCGTTCTACCGGTTCTACTTGGTTCTACCTTTGGTTTGGTTCTACCGGCTTTAAAAAAAACGGAGTCGACTCTTGGTGAACTGGAACAGGAATTCAGCTTCGACTTATTGAAAAAGCCATGTGTGCAATAGTTACTTCAGGAGAGGACTTCCTTGCGAATGTTTAGTGCTTCCGCATGCTACGCAAATTCCGACTGGACTCCATACAAGGCTCTTGAAGCATACTTTGGCAGTTTCCAAGGGCTCTACACATTGTTCGCTCACTGGTCCCTCACACACCTATTTCTGATTGAAATTTTCTGCCAAGCTAAAATCGGAATCATTCACCGAGTTGTTTCAAGCATCTCCAGTTCCAACTTTGGAGACTTCTCGGAGTCAAAACCGTTGGGTGCCTTCAGGAATCTTGGGAAGCATGCGAAACCCTTGGGTGCCTTCAAGAATCATGGGTAACATGTGTCTTCAAGAACCATGGAGAGCTTTCGAAACCACTGGATGCCTTCAAGAATCATGGGAGCTTTCAAAATCATTGGGTGCTTCAATTACGGGGAACTTTCGAAACCATAGGGCTCCTTCAAGAATCACAGGGAGCTTTCGAAATCACTGGATGCCTTCAAGAATAATGGGAGCTTTCGAAATCATTTGGGTGCCTTCAACCATGGGGAGCTTTCGAAACCATAGGGTTCCAACAAGAACCATGGGGAGCTTTCGAAACCACTGGATGCCTTCAAGAATCATGGGAGCTTTCGAAATCATTTGGGTGCCTTCAACCATGGGGAGCTTTCGAAACCATAGGGTTCCAACAAGAATCATGGGGAGCTTTCGAAACCACAGGATGCCTTCAAGAATCATGGGAGCTTTCAAAATTATTGGGTGCTTCAATTATGGGGAGCTTTCGAAACCATAGGGTGCCTTCAAGAATCATGGGGAGCTTTAGAAACCACTCGATGCCTTCAAGAATCAAGGGAGTTTTCCAAATCATTGGGTGCCTTCAATCATGGGGAGCATTCGAAACCACAGGGTGCCTTCAAGAATCATAGGGAGCTTCCGAAACCACTGGATGCCTTCAAGAATCATGGGAGCTTTCTAAATCATTGGGTGTTTCAATTATTGGGAGCTTTCTAAACCATAGGGTGCCTTCAAGAATCATTGGGAGCTTTCGAAACCACTGGATGCCTTCAAGAATCATCGAGTTTTCGAAATCATTGGGTGCCTTCAATCATGGGGAGCTTTCGAAACCATAGGGTGCCTCCAAGAATCACGGGGAGCTTTCGAAACCACCGGATGCCTTCGAGAATCATGGAGCACTTTAGAAACAAATTTTGGGTGGCAGTGTTCGTTTTGATCTCTTTTGGAAGAAAACGTTTCTGCCTGCCGGAGAAAACGCGATGTGCTTTCCGACTAAATCGTGTTTTCGCGACTGCGGCAAAGGGGATTCAAACCAGCCAATTTTTGTTATTTTCTCTTGTCCTCTATACGTGAAGTGACAGTTATTTTTATACGTACAGGTTCAGAGTAAAATGGATACGTGTTGGACTAGCACCTCAGTTGAAAACCACATGCACATACTCGTTTATCCAATCAAGTGTCATTGGAATGGCACTCCAGTGTCACCACAGTGGATATGCTCATTTGGTTGATACTTGATAGGTCCAAAGCAGAAAGAAAAAGATGCTCTTCAGCATCTTGTGCGATGCCAACTTTTAATGAGGTCTGCAAAATGCAACCCCATTTATTTTGTTAGCTCAGTGAGGTATGAAATTTTTGGAGTGGGTAACTTGAAGTGCCAATTTTTTCGGCAAAGCCGGGCGAAAAGTTTCACAGTCTATGAGTTAATTGTGCAATGCCACATTTTTCAGAAAGCGGGTTGAAAGCGTTAGCGCTGAACAAATTTCGCGATGTCAAATGTTTTGGGGAACGGAAATTGGAAAATGATAATCTAGCGTAAAAGTGGAAATTGATAAGCTTACCCAAACACTCGCAGTGTGCCGGTCATCCGCTCTCAATTCCAAAGAAATTAGGACTGCTTTGCCAATGTTGGCGACCTCTCAATTCTGTGCATTTGAAAACCTTATGAATTCAATTTTTCCGTCATTCTTTCCAACAGAGCTCATAGAGATGGCTAGGCTACAAAAGCCATTGAAATATCTCTTCCTACTGTCACTTGTGTCTCTATTGGCAATTACATCGATAGATGCTGAGGAATCCGAGGAGAAGGAGTCATCAGAAGATGGGAATGGCAATGGGAATGGGAATGGGAATGCTGAAGGCGGTGAAAAAAGTCAAGGCAACGGCAATGGAAATGGTAATGGGAATGGCAATGGCCACAAAAATGGCGAAGGAAATGGCAATGGGAAAGACAATGGAAACGGAAATGGTCATGGAAAGGCTAACGGCAACGGGAATGGAAATGGGAACGGAAATGGCAATGGAAATGGAGGATCGAATGGGAAAGGCAACGGAGTAGCACCGTACGGGTATCACTGGTTGAATGGTCAGCACCCAGGAAATGGCAACAACGGAAATGGCGGCAATGGGAATGGGGCCGGAAGTGGCATGCCGCAAGCCAACGGGTTTAGTGGCATTGGCAACGGAAACGGCAACGGCAATGGAAATGGCGGCAACGGTAACGGAGGGTTTAGAAATAGCAAATATTATCCATTCCATTCCAATAAGCAGAAGGATAGCCAATTCGTACCGAAAATAGTCACTCCGAATGGGGTTGCAATGCCCGTTGGAAAGGAGAGACCAATTGGTCCGTTTTACCACAAGCTGACTTCCCAGGAGGACAACACACCGCACAAGAGTGGGGGACTCCTCCAGATATACCCACCTGGAAACGGACACGATAAGCCGTGGCATCAGGATTCTGGGGAGTCGTACGGTGGTTACCACAATGGAGGTGGAATAGGTGGAAGTGGTGAAGGGTTTTCAGGTGGATCCGCAGGTCCATTTGGTGGGAATGGAGGGGGATTCTTCGGCGCTGGTGACGCAGGTGGAGGATTTGGTGGTGGTGGTGCGAGTGGAGGCGGCTTCAATGGCGGAGGGGATGGCGGTATCTTTGGGCCTGGAGGACACGGAGGACATGGGAGTCATGAGTCAGGTGACCATCATTTTCCTGATTGGCATGGTGGCCAGGATTATGGTCATGCTGTTGCAGGTCACGACTACCACGGCGATCAAAAGTAAGTTCCCGTTTAAAGGAAAACTTAGGAGATTATACTGCAACTCCATGCGGATAACCAAGCCAAAATTGTAATGTGTGCAGGGTTATACAACGATCTAAGCCCACAGTAGAATGTCCCATGTCGAGTGATATTGCGTCAAAGGCTGTATTTATAATCACCTATTTCCGTACATTTTTGCACATATCTGCTCGATTTCGTCCAATTTCGGACCATGGTAATTTTAGAGTGCATGGATCTTTTTAATTCCAAGCTATTTTTTTTGTAAATTTAACTGAAAATGGGCATTATCGATTTACCAATAACAAATATCACAGAGGAAAAATCTGTTATAATCAGTGAGAATGTTTTTTTTTTCTTCAAAAACCTGCACTTTCAGTCCATGAAGCACATATCCGTTATGGGATGACTCAGAATGCAGGAACGCTCAACAATATCGCCATTTAGTTCGAAATTCGGCCCAACTGGGCTGAACATACTTTTCCGGAAGAAAAAGCCACCCAGTTAGGTATCATCATGGAATTCGACAGCTGTTTTATAAACTCCAACAACGGAACTATGACGTCATCAAAGCCTCAGCGTAAAACTTTTTTGTTGATTGAAAAAGGATTGATTGAAGACCAATGGGCACGTCTGTGACAGTGCTCTGTCCTGTGAACAGACGAGTGAGGCATAATTTTTTTGTGTTAACAAAATTGCCAATTTGGCAAAAACCCACACTCTAAACCTGAGGGATCGGTACGGAACACCTTCGGAACACCATTTTTAACATGGGCTTAGACGGGATTGTTCTTTTCGGTACATTGTTCTTGGAACACCATCTTCTTGTCACAAATTTGGAACACATGGGGTGTTCCAAAATGCTTATGTGTTCCAAATTTGTGACAGGAAAATGGTATTACAAGAATTCGTCAGGTGTTCCAAAAGGTGTTCCGAAAAGAACACTCCTGTCTGAGCCCATGTTAAAAATGGTGTTCCGAAGGTGTTCCAAACAGAAACCTAAGGTTTAGAGTGCAGCCAAGCTCATACTCGTACTTCACATCGACAATCCGTGACCGGAGCTAAACATATTTGTTTGGGCACAGTTACCAATGAGTGGGCGCAGGTACCAAAAGTATGGAGGCTCAGTGTGGGGCCTTCACAATGCCGACGTCATCTAGAGGTTAATTCACACTTGCTGGTATGCATATCCGAATCATATTTTATTTACCCGTGTGTTGCGACACGCTAGGTAAGGTTAGGAGAGGTCAGGGTAGGTTATAGATATGTATAGGTAAGACTTGGCATGGGTTTGGAAACATTAAGTTGAGATTAAGTTTGCTCAAGTCAAATCAAACGGCTATTTCCAGCAATAATTAAAATTCGCTTCTTATCCAACTCAACACCTGTGTCCGGACAAACGATTGCAAATGCTTCACGCAGTGTGTCTGATCGCAGCTGTTGGCGATTCTTGATTGAAATTCCACCGCAGGACACATCACCCAAATTCATATGCAGGCAATCTTCCCGCGTTCGTAACGCTCAAACCAACTTCCTAGGCTGACCACAATAGCTGAAAGTTGACATTTGGTCTGGTTTGACCAATGAACCCACTCTCGCTGGCAATATCATGCATGTTTTATTTTACTTCCAGAGGCCACGTTGAAGGCAAGAGTGTCAAGGACATAATCGGTTGGCTTGTCAAGTTGCTACCCATCGCCTTGTTCCTGGCCGCACTTCCACCCAACATTGTGAATATACCTGCCGGAAACCAGACGCGAACAGGAATCTTCAATAAGGGACAGACAGCGTTAGGGTACTCAAATTAATTTATCATGCCTTATGACGCAACTATCAATGTCAAGTGAACTATATTAGGCGTGCACGTCTGAGAAAAATTACTGCGAGACCATATTGTACCCTCGGGTAATGAGGGCACACAGAAATATGGCCCCTCCACCCAATAAATTGCCAAGGCGAACAAAATAGTTTTGGTCCGAACGATGTTTGGGTAGAAGTCGTTGACCCGAAAATTGCGATAACGATGAATCGGAACAAGTACGACTGTGGAGCCCGTTGTTGCACGCCTGACCTTGAGTTTGCAAGGACGAATACCCGTGTGCAATCCCTGGTCTAGTGTGGGTGGCGCTGAGTGTCGTTCGGGCCAGACGGCCCAGATATCGAAGGACCCAGCAAGGTGCAGGTGTGGACCTCCAGGCATCATTCCGATATGTCACCAATAGACCATGTTCGGCCAATGCTCCCAGATGGCTCAGATTTCGAAGACGTCTAAACGCTCACGAAAATCAGTTGACGTCCCACACCACCAGCAGCCTGACGGGTTCTTTCACAATCGGCCGCATTCCCCATTGCAACTCAACCTCAGGCTCAACTCAATAACAAATTCAATGGATAAATTTGTGTAGCGAAAATTTCATTTCAATGCACTTTTCCATGATTGCGATACATGCATCTATCTGTTGGATATTGACCACAGAGTTGAATTGGGGAATACTGCCGAATATTTCTAAAGGCTTTCTTTCTACGCATTTCTGTTCCACGCAATTTCCATCTAAACAGCATTGTTTCGGTTACACCCATTATTTCTTGGATCGAATATACAGTGGGAGAAATATCAATGTACCCACATACATAGTTTTCCTATTTAGCTGTTGCCTTCATCATCCAAGTAAAAGTGCCACACTACAACAAATGTTAAAAGTTCGATATTTTTATTTGTATTACAAAGCTGAGTTTTTGCAAAGTTGTATTCTTGTCCCATTTGGGTACGTGTTTGGTTACCCAATTTGCTTTCGTTCGCGGGTACATTTTTTATTTCTCTACCTATACATGCTTATTCTATTTGAAGTTACAAACTGAAAATGTTTGTAATCAATTCAAAGGCGAAACTTTGATTTCTGCGCTGGATCGACAGTTTCATTGTTGCAAATTGATTTCCCAGACGTTTTAAAGCTGACCTCCAAACCCAACACTTGTAATTCTACTTTGCAGAACCGGATTAATAAACAGGCCTGGATTTTGGAGAAATTTTGATGACCCCAGGTCGAAAATTGACGGTGAAACAGCAGACAACTCAGAGACGAACAAATTCAACAGGCAGCACTCAAGGGGGCGGTCAATCGATAAAACCCATGGCCAGGCAGTAGGGGCCTCCCCTTATTCGAAGAAGGGCATTTCGCACGAGAAGAAATCTGAAGTAGAAGTTCTAAAGTTGAAAAGGAAAAGGTAAGCTTATAGTTTGTTATTTACCTTGTATGGGGAGCCGAGAAAAGTAGGTGACAACTGATTTGGTCTTTCGCGCTAGAAAAAGATGGAACCACACATGTGCGAGATTCAATGCCTGGTTCCAAATTTTCTTGAAACAGGAAGAGAGTGAAATGGTTTCCCGGCCGCAATTAAAGTGGCGCACTCAGGTGGCAATTAAGGTGGCACACTCAGGTGGCAGTTAAGGTGGCACATTTAGGCTGCAGTCAAGGTGGCACACTCAGGTGGCAGTTAAGGTGGCGCACTTAGGCGGCAGTCAAGGCGGTACACTCAGGCGGCAGTTGAGGTGGCATACTCAGTAAGGTGGCAGACTTCTCGTCAATGCAGTGGGCATACGCAAGCTCCATCTCATTATGGAAGTAGGCCCACTTTTCGTCAGTGGAGTGGGCACACTTCTGAATCAACACTTTATTTGTTTATTTATTTATTTGTTTATTTGAAATAAATCTCAACGATTATGTCGAGGGTCAAATTAATAAAACAAACGGAAAACAGGCAAACTCAAAACTTGAGAAAGAGCCATCAATGAAAATAAATGGGACTGCCAGAAGAGAATGCGGAAAAAGCGAAGCCTTACAATGTTGCAATGAATGAGGCGGGACTGCATGCAGTGGCGCTACATATCTTTTTGTCAACCCGGCGAAGAAAAATTTGGAAGCGAATGGAGAAAGGGCGACGAAGGCAAAAGAGTGTTCCAATCTCTCACCGTGCGGGGAAAAAAACTATTAAAATGCTTGTTGAACTTAACTAAGAGTTGTTGTATGAAATAGCCATTGTCAGTTCTTCGGGAAATTGGCCTGACTCTGAAGGAAAATGGAAGACTTGTACACACCCCACCCTGCAATATTGTTTGTAAAAGCTTAAATCGTCTTAATCTGCGCCTCTCGGAAAGGGGGTAAAGGCCCAGACTTTGGATCATGGCCGAAACAGACGATTTACATCGACACGGTCTTCAGTAATTGACGGGCCATAGGAGATTTTTGTCAGAATCTTAAAGCACGGGGCAATGTTATTCTCCATTTCGCATGCGCTGCAAAACGCATTGCATGAAGGAATGCGTTTTGCGTCGCATGCGAGATGGAGAATTACATTGCCCCGTGCTTTAAAATTCCGATAAAAATCTCCTATGGCCCGTCAATTACTGAAAACTCCGTGTAATCAGAACAGATAAAACGTGCAGCGCAACGTTGCAGCCGCTCCAAAACACTGACATGTGAAACAAGGAACGGATCCCAGACGTCGCTAGCATATTCAAGAACAGGCAAGATTAAAGATGAATATGCATTAAGTTTTGCTTTGACCGAAGCATGGGAGATATGTCTGATTAAGATGCCCAGAACTTTCCTGGCTTTCGAAAGGGTATAATGAATGCGAGCATCCCATGAGGGATTGGAAGACAGATAAATCCCCAGGTATTTGAATTTCGTAACGTTAATTAGTTGCTCACACCAAAGATGATAGTTTGTAACAAGGGGACACCGAGAGCTTCTTTTAAAGGCCATCTAGTTGCATTTGGAAACATTAACAACCAATCCCAAGATGTTGCCCACGCATTTAGAATGTCCAAATTGTCCCGCAACTGCGCACCTGGGGTGCCGTATAGAGAACCAAATCGTAGGCAAAAAGTCGAGATTTGCATGTGAAAGTACTGGGAAGATCATTAATGTATATTATGAATAAAAGCGGACCTAAAACACTACCTTGGGGGACTCCACAAGTGACGGCCATCCTGGCAGAGTACTGACCATCAAAATAAACACGGAAAAAACGTGATGACAAGAAGCACCACTCAATTAAAGCAACGAGCGTGATGGAAATTTTAGCAAAGTAAACTTGTGCAGGAGGAGATTATGGGATATTAAATCAAAAGCTTTTTTAGTCAACAAAAATTGCCTGCAGCTCCTCCTTTTGCTTCAAGTGTACAGCCAATTTCATACGTCAATTCCACCAGCTGTGTCACACAAGAACGACCCTTCCTAAATCCATGCTGATTTGGGTGCAATAGTTGGTTATGCTCAATAAAATTCGTAAGGTGCGAACACAAAATTTTTTCAAAAATTTTGCTACTAACGATGGGAGATTGGGCGATAAAGATCAGGATTTTCTGATGGACCTTTCTTTGGAATCGGAATCACTTTAGTTAATTTCCAATCATCAGGTAGTGCGAGATCAGAATTCACTTCAGCGATCACTTCTGGATCTGGTGGACATACGTATCGTCATTCGATTGGGCCTGACTTCTCATCTTTGGAGTCAGCATGCTTTCTGTCAGTGGAGTGGGTTTACTTCTCATCTACGGAGTGGGCACAAAAGCTGGGCGAACCTCTGGATTCAATCGGAAAATTCTCCAAAGATCGTGTTAATTCTCCAAAGATCGTGTTTGAAATTTCAACTCTGCTCGTAAAATTTTGACAGACCCTGTAAAAAGAACGCAGCGCGAACATTTGCCAGCTCTCCTTAATTCTCGCTACACACATCAGAGGCGTAGAATGAGATTGCATATCCGTCTAGTTTCAAAGGGGAATTACGACAAAATGAGAAATCCGTTTTATAACGACTCCTCCAATGTCGAGAACGGTTTTCTATGGCTTGGAACCACGGTGTTGCCTTCCAATTTGCTTGAAATTCCATAGGTTATGTTGACTTCCATCTATTCTTCTTTTTGCGGAGTTGCAATTAGATGGACATGCAATCTGATTCCACGCGAGTGATGCCATTTCACACCATTTTCAGTGTCCTACATTTCATACCATTTTCATTTTTCCTCGATCTATCAGGGATTGGAATAACCTTCACCCTTCTTCACCCCTCCTGACTATCATGTTACTCGTATGCCGTTGAAAAATGAAAGAATGCTTTACAAGTGTTGAATTTGCTTATTGAACTCAATTTGCTACCCCACGGCAAGACATCAGCACCACCCTGCTCTTGTTGGACCTTCAAAGGGTCCGTTAAAATTTGTCAAACATGGGAGAAATTTCATTGGTGTTGGTGTGTCAACACAAGGGCCATCTGACTTCAACTGGTCTTGACCCAGTTTCATGCCTTGCACAAATGTCTTGATGTTGCCATCAAGTAACACCGGAGGCAGCTTGGAACTCTAATGTTCGAAGAATTTTGGCGCTGGGGGCATGAAGAATGCCACACACAGGGAATGTCACATTCTCTTCACTTCTGTGTTCTTACAATGTTTTTTTTTTATTTTTGCAGGTTTCTAGCTTCAAAGAAGGCAAAGGAGAAAGAGGACATGTCACCTGTGGAAACAGGCACCTCAAAACCAACGAGCAGCAGCTGATCCGGAAACATCGATATAAAATGGAGAATTTCCGATTGCTTCGATGAATCAAGATGAAAAATTTGTGCTACGTACACGCGTTCATTCCATTAGAGTAGAGAGATCAATGGAGGTCATCGCAAACTTCGGGTTGCGGGGTAAATTTTGTAAAGCTTTGCAGTAAATTTTGCGGCCACATATGTGTAACTAACGTCAGGTACATGATTTACGTTTGACTGTCCTTTTTCTCAATGAAAGTTACCAAACCTGACTTGATCCCTTACCCTCACTGCGTTTCTTGCTTGTTGTCAACCCGCAGCTTGATGTCCGCCTGTAAGACCCGAAAAACGTCCCCAAAGTTCGCGTATCCACATGTAGATGTTGATTGTAAAGTTAGACCTCATTGTTTTTTACAAAAATTAAAATATTGACAAAATTTTACAAAATTTTACAAAAACTAAGAAAAATTAGGCAAATTTACCGAATTGCTTTTTTACAAAAAATTAGGCAAATTTTGTAATTTTTTTATTTTTTGTAAAATTTTGTAAAATTTTGTATTTTTTTTTACAAAAAAGTGAAAGGCGGAAATTAACATCGCAACTCGAGATTAGCGTTAACCCCGTATTGATCTCTCCACTGTTAGGAAACGGAGAATTAATATTATGGACCTCTGCCCTGCGACACTTTTATTTCCAAGCATGAAATTATGCCCCAATTGAACAACTCCGATTTCGACCACACATACCCGTTCCATTAACATTCCCCAGTGACCTAGGCGGCGCATGGAATCGAGTTGGGAAAGCGCACACAGGAAAAAGATAAGTCTTTCCTGGACAGTCGACGACGCTTAAGGCACGCCCGGGTTACGTAGTATACCAGATATTTTTCAGACGTCAAGAGAAATTTGCGCTAAATTTAAAACAGATAAAACTGTTTTGTGAAGTCAAATTCACTGTTGGAGATAATATGTAAGTCAGGGAATGGCTGCAAGCTTTCCATGAAGGCGCCAGGTTATCTAATGTCAGAATTGTATCTTTTTCTCCTCAGACACAGAATCCCCACCCTCACTTGTTAAGACTCGTACTCAAAGAGACAAGCTTCTCTCGTTAACTAAATACGAGTATTTTAGATATCATTTTGAAAATTTTGTTAGATCGATTCACTGCTTACGTTTTTATCTCGTGTCAGAGGTCGTCTGAAATGAGCTGTTGTAAACACAAGGACTGCTTCAGAGTTTCATCTTATTAGCGCATTTGTTATTTCTAATCGTGTTAAGTTTGAAATTCTTACAAAGTTGTTATGTTTTTATAAAATATAGAAAAATATTCATTGCTCTTTTGAAGTGTGTGTTTCTGGAATGTTTGCATTTTGTGATCTTGGATTACTTAAATTAGATTAATTAGATTGCTTGAAAGCTGAAACAAATTACATTGCTCAAGCGTGTGGCAGAGACCCAATTTTAATACTTCGAGTACATTAAAACATTTCAAAACAAATTTAGCACGCTGCACATGAGGCACCGTGCAATTTTCTCATGGGGCTAAGAGCTCTGCTTTACTCATACGGAGCCATTCAGAATAGCCGGGCCATAGGAGAGTTTTTCAGACTTTTGAATCACGGGGCAATGTTGCTCCCCATCTGGTAAGCGCTGTTAAATGCATTCCTTCGTGTAATGTGTTTTGCGACGCATGTGAAATGGGGAATTACGTGGCCCCTTGCTTCAAAAGTCTGAAAAAATCTCCTATGGCCCGCATATTCAGAATTGCTCCGTATATTGCACCCTGCGTACACTCATTTGTCGCAGGTACCTGCGAGCTCTTCATTTTCCACATTTAAATTCAAACGCGACAGCAACACACCACTACACATTTATAATCTTGAAACACACATCACCGCAGATTTCGCATGCCGCGCACTTTTTGTTTGTGGGCTGTTATTTTCTCTGCCTTTCCCCATTCAATTCAAAATCTGCAACACATCGCAAATTTTGCATGCTGCATACCCCTTATTTTTTGCATGCGGTTATTTTCTCCGCTTTTCCCCTTCAAATTCAAAAGCTGCAACACACATTACTGCAAATTTTGCATGCTGCATACCCTTTATTTTTTGCAGGCGGTTATTTTCTCGCTATTCCCCTTCAAATTCAAAAGCTGCGACATTTTCTCCGCTTTTTCCCCTTCAAATTCAAAAGCTGCAACACACATCAACGCACATTTTTCTCATGCTGCATATCCTTTATTTTTTGCAGGCGGTTATTTTCACCGCTTTTTCCCCTTCAAATTCAAAAGGTGCAACACACATCAGTGCAAATTTCTCATGCTGCATACCGTTTATTTTTTTGCAGGCGGTTATTTTCACCGCTTTTTCCCCTTCAAATTCAAAAGGTGCAACACACATCACCGCAAATTTCTCATGCTGCATACCCTTTATTTTTTTGCAGGCGGTTATTTTCTCCGCTTTTTCCCCTTCAAATTCAAAAGCTGCAATACACATCACCGCAAATTTCTCATGCTGCATACCCTTTATTTTTTTGCAGGCGGTTATTTTCTCCGCTTTTCCCCCTTCAAATTCAAAAGCTGCAACACACATCATCGCAAATTTCTCATGCTGCATACCTTTTATTTTTTTGCAGGCGGTTATTTTCACCGCTTTTTCCCCTTCAAATTCAAAAGCTGCAATACACATCACCGCAAATTTCTCATGCTGCATACCGTTTATTTTTTTGCAGGCGGTTATTTTCTCCGCTTTTCCCCCTTCAAATTCAAAAGCTGCAACACACATCACTGCAAATTTCTCATGCTGCATACCCTTTATTTTTGCAGGCGGTTATTTTCTCCGCTTTTTTCCCCTTCAAATTCAAAGCTGAAACAACATCACCGCAAATTTCTCATGCTGCAACCCTT